>VDFB02193867.1:201417827-201564451 GCA_007258455.2 Sequoia sempervirens
ACCTTTGACCAAGCATAACTCGCACGTACGATCTCCTTTTGACGCAATTCAAGTTGCGTCAGAATCTTGTCGGTGAGCTCTTTGATCTAAGACTGCTTTCCTGATTTGAGGATAGTCAATTTTCTAGTCAACCATCTGGCATCCTCGGCCCTTGTTGAACTTTGACCGAGCATATCTCGAGCAAACGAACTCCTTTTGACATGCTTCAAGTTGCATCAGGATCGTATCGTTGTGCTCTATGCATTGATGCCAGTTGTGGGAGATTCTAAAGCTGCTAGATTTTTGAGGCCTTCAAGATCCACCTGGATCATTCCTCCCCACTGGGGAACTTTTGGACCTCCAAAAGGTTCTTAATCAGACATGACATGAGAAAAAAAACCTTCCCACTTGTCCAGTATCTGTCCACCCTTTCTATGCACCTGCTTCATCAAAAATTTGTACAACAATTATGAAAACTGCAATCACATTGCTACCCATTTGCATTTTCTCACATCCTTCTGCATTCATTACCCCAGCTACTATCCATGTACAAAACATTAGCCGCATTAACAAATATAAGGATATTAATGACAATGAGCTAACAATACTTTTAATCCTCTTAATAGGTTTCCATGACAAATCTTCATGTTGCGGTGTTGATGATCCCTGAAACACATGAGAGTTAGGCTTACAAGCAACTACTTCATTTTCATTCTTCAAATCATCTGCTTTTCCCACCTTTGCACACATGAGCGAAGAAGTTTTCCTCACATACATGAGCTTCTTCATTTGCCCTGTGTTCACCAACGGAGAATCAACTACAATCTTCTTCTTGTCCTTCTTTGGATGAAGCTTCCAACAGTTAGCTTCCTGATGTCCACCTTTCTTGCAATAAGAGCAAGGTGTTTTCAACATCCAGACTTTCTTTCCCTTATCTTTCTTCTGACTTGGAGATGAGTCTTTACGCTGTGTCCCTTTCCTGGTTGACTCTACCTTCCTGTACAAAGCCATTCTTTTCCAACACTTGGCAACACTATGGTTATTCAACCCACAAAATGTGCATGGTCTTCTATACCATAAACTTTTTACATTGCCAATCTTCTTAAAATCAAAAGAAACATTGGAACAATCAGCTTTATTATACCTTTGATGGTCACCCTTGGTGCATGCATGCCGAGAAGAATATGTGTTCGTCCTCTTGGACATCTTGCATTTGTCACCACTCCCTGAAAATGATGTGCCATCACCTCTCTCAGATTGTTCTTGGAATGGTTCTTCTTTTAGAGAATTCTTTGCGTCCACTGCCTTGGAGCATTCTCCTTCACCATACCTTGATCCTACAAAATGAGGTCCAGCTTCCATCTTCACAGATTCAACCATGCCTTGTCCATGACTACCAAGCCCCTTTCCTTCATAGTCCATCTTGGTTGACAACCTCAATCCAACACTTTGAGATTGTTTCTCAGAATCACCAAGAGAACAAGGAAGAGAATGAGAAGAATGAGGAGCTTTCACCAAGTCTGCATCTTCGGCTTTCTTCAACAAGCCTTCTTTTTCAAACTTCCATTCCTCATACATTTCATCAACCTTGGCTTTCATCGCCATGAAGGCCTTATAGAACTCTACATCGAAGACAAAAGGAAACTGATTTTCCTTATGTGATGACATCTCACCTCACTGCTTGAATTTGCTCCAAGTATTCCACAACCTGCAACTTGTCAGACTAGCTCTGATACCAACTTGATCTGTAAACTCCTTACCATGAATCACTTAACAATTTGTTAGATTCACCAAGATACAGATTTAATTTAAGATCGTAACTGACGATGCTTGTGAATTGAGCAAATAAACATAAAATGTAGGAAAGTAAAGAAGCTGATAGAATCATGCACCAAAAAGAGAGAGACAAAGATTTGATTACGGAGTTCACCAGATTCTGGCTACGTCTTCGGATCCGCAAATAAGTGTGATCGATGCCATTACTACGATGCAACTTCTTTTACATCACCATGGTCTTCCACTGAGTTACAATCCGCTTCCCACTGAAACACTGTCTTGACAAGAACTTTCTAGCATCCACACTGCCTAGTCCTTATGTCACCTTTACAATGCTTCCAAACAATAAAGTTGCAACTCTCTCTCTCTCTCTCAACAGGAGTACATAGGCGTCAAGCCTTTACAAATGACTCACAAATTCGTACAAAATTTCTCAATGGACTCACTTAGTTATTATCTCTTCTCCCTAGAGACCACTTAGCCCATTACAAGAAAATTCTCACTTTCCCCATAAACCCTTTACTAAGAGCAACAAAACTCTCCAAGAGCTAAGAAATGAGAACACACAAGAATTTCCCCAATTCTCCCAAGAGAAAAAAAAATCTCACAAGACTCCCTAAGTCTCCTTAATTCTGGGATCTCTAAATCTCTGAATCTCCGAATGGAAGAAACACTCACACCACCTCCCTTTTATACATAAAAATAAGCCTAAAATGGCTTAACAAAATCATAAATGCAAAATAACCCCCCTATAACGAAATAACCTTCGAATAGGACTCCTTTTGTTTTTTGGAACCACTTTTGTTTTAGTGGTTAGGGGGTTATCCAACAAAAATGGTCTATTTGTTATGGTTCAGCCAAACAACACATAACAAAACCAAACAGGTTCCAAATAATATTAAACCACAATCGGTGGCGCAAGGGTGAATAGAGATTTTAGTAAGGAGTTGGTTGGGGGTTCCAACCCCGCCAACCACCTTTTAACCACATTATCCCGCCGAAAGCATAACAAAATAAAACAAAGCCAATATGTAGTAGCGAAGAATCCACTGGTGTAATGACATACCGGCCGGCTTATCTCCGTGGGGTCGCGGGTTCGAAACCTACGGATGGTTTTTTTTGTCAAATGAAACAAACAATGAACTGACCAACGGAGAGAAGTATGGAGAGAGAGACACGTGTCCTCGCACGGAGACATCACATGTCATGACCTGATTCGCTAAAATTTCCACATCTGCAGCTGACAGAGTTATATTGCCAACTCATCATGCCACATGTCACATCCTGATTCGCTAGAGTTGTTGAATGGACGCCGACGGGACTGCCACATCATCGCTGACTGGACTGCCCACTGGACTGCCACATCACACTGTATGGATGCCACGTCACTTGTACGGACTTGACATGTGTCAACATCTAGTTGGTCCACATCGGATTTTGTACCATGTGCTGACGTCATCTGTACGGATGATGGCGTCATCACTATACCTTTAAGTCCACCAAGTCAACTGAGAGCTTTGACTGGCCGTATCTTGTGCATACGAGCTCCATTTTCGATGAAACGAATGCCGTCAGAATCATCTCGACGAGCACTTCGATTTGATACTAATTTTGATGAATTCTGAGATAATCAATTTTTTCGCTCCTTGTCGGCCCCTGGTACCCTGTTTGACCAGACCTTTGACCAAGCATAACTCGCACGTACGATCTCCTTTTGACACAATTCAAGTTGCGTCAGAATCCTGTCGGTGAGCTCTTTGATCTGAGACTACTTTTGGCTGATTCTGAGACTGTCAATTTTCCAGTCAACCATCTAGGATCTTTGGCCCTTGTTGAACTTTGACCGAGCATATCTCGAGCAAATGAACACCTTTTGACATGCTTCAAGTTGCGTCAGGATTGTATCATTGTGCTCTATGCATTGATGCCAGTTGTGGGAGATTCTAAAGCTGCTAGATTTTTGAGGCCTTCAAGATCCACCTGGATCAATAGCAGTTGCACGTGGTCTTCACAGCGGTACCATTGTAAACACCAGTGTGAAAAAAAAATGAATGGAGGGAGATTAGAGAGAGGTCCAAGAAGTAACCTGCTATGATACCATATTGAGATGGGAGAGAAAAAAAAAATTCTCTCAAACCAACAATTTGTGATTCACATTACACTAAAAATATATTACATAATATTGCCTTTATAAGGCCATTATTCTCATATAAAAATAGTTACGGGAATATAACTTCCAAAACCAATTTTATTCATTAAATTAACAATAGCATGTTAATCTATTTTAAGCACTAATTCCTAACATTGAGCAATGCCCCTTTTGTTTTTTAAGCACCTTTTGTGGTGATGTTATGGAAAAACCCCTTAAAGTTTTAACCTTGTCATATATGTCCCCCATGATGTTAAACCATGAAATTTTTGCTCCACTTTGTTCACAGGAGTTTAAATTAGTGTAGCGTTGACATAGCATCATGAGTATCTTGAGGCACCTTATCAAGGTTATTAGGGAATACAAATCTTGGTATGGTTGTTACGAGCACACCTTGTAGACCTAGTGTGTGTCTCTCATTTTACTTTGTCTTGGGGCTCACCTAGTGAATATCATACTTCACTAGCCTATTTGTCTCCTAATTTATGATTCACCTAGAAAATAGTGGACTTTTCTATTGTGTGTCATGAACCCCTTTTAACATGGCCACCTAGCATAATAAAACTTTCTTGCCAGTGGAGTCATGTAATTCATAAGTGATGTGGCTTAACACAACTTGCTAGTCCTCATGTGAGCTAACATTCGATGGATGACTTTTGGTATTTCAGACCATTTAAGACCGAGGTCTCTTTTCCTTACGAACTTGAATCTTTTAGTACTAACCTTGTGTTTTGTTTCTTATTATGTGTTTTTCATGTGTCTTCTTCATTTTTACATTGTGCTTTGTTTCCATTTTTTCATCATCTTATGTTCCATCATGTCATGTGTGTTTTCATCGTGTATGCTCCATGTTTTTTAGACATGTATGTTTGTGTATGTTGTCTTGATACATATCATACATGCATGTATTTCTTTGTGCTTATGTTGGTTTTCCATGGGATCTTGGATTTTGGGGGCATGTGCAACCCCCTTGAACCTTTTTTATTCTATCTCTTCAACATTTGTACATTTGAACCTTCTTGACATATTTTTCTACTTTAGTGCGAGTTTGAGCGTAATTTCATACTCTCACTAAAGTGGGGGCTGAATGTAGTATAAAAAATTGTCAACCCTTAACAATTTCACATTATGTTTTGAACCTCCTAAATTATTGAGCCTAATTGACCCTCTAATGTCCTAAAATTATGCATTCCAGAGCCCATTTGTATCTGAGCATTGAATAAATGCATCCAACTCATATGTTATTCTAGACACTCAGTGTCCTAGAAGTTTGGGCTAGGACCCATACGCCATTGGGAATATGGGTCCCCCTTCTTAGCCAAGGCCTATTTTTGACATGTTGGAAAAAATTTAACATTTAGAATTCAAATTTCAAGAGTCGACTTTCAGGATCTATTTTTTGGGAAATTGGATAAATGCCTATAAATACCTAGTCTTTTCACCATTTGAAACTAGAAGGAAAGAAGTGGCATTAACAAGCTAGAGGTGAACATTGAGAACATTCAAGAGAAATTCAAGAGCAACATTTTAGGTTTTTTATTGCAGTAACTCAAGATACAAGAATTATGTCAATTTGTATGTGAGTTCATGTTATCAATTTATCATGGTTTAGTGAAGGCTAACCCTTGTTGTAGGTCTTCAAAGCATTCAAGAAAGCAAGATCAATGTCCTTGGTGTGATGTGTATGACTTCAATCCATCAAGGAAGCCATTGAAGGGTTGTGATTTGTAGTACTTTTTTTATTCATCATTCATTCCTTTCAATTATCATTTATCCATTGAAATTTTCCATTGTGGAAGTGGAAACACTTACACAGGGTTTGACTAAGGAAATACCCTAAAATGGCCAAAAATTTCCTCTCTTTGTGAATGTGTAGATCTTAGGTTGAAGAGGATTAAATGAATCTTGAAGATAAATTCTCTATTGTTGCATTTGAAGCCCTACATATTGTCAAATCACAAAAACTCCAAATTATTTGATGGCATTCCAACAATGCACATGGAAATAGGGATCTCAAATTTTTCACCAGAGGACCCCTAAAGTTGAGGACACCCTATCAAAGACTCATTCACCATTGGGCGTATAATTCCTTGTAGGCACAACTAGACCAATTTTTCTAGGGAGGTACACAATCATCTACTCTCCTCAAATCCACTTGCAAACTGATGATTTCTTCTATCAGTTGTTAGGATCTCACATTCTATATATTAAGGCCCTTTGTATCCTAGGTTCTTTGCATTTAGGACCTAGGATCACTTTTTTCTGCATTACATAAACATGCAATCCTTTTCTAGTCATTAGAGTTGAGTAAGGACTAGGGTTGTGTGAAAGGAGAAGCATTTATGTTAGAAAAGTACAATGAATATGCAATGGTTACTATCACTTGTGGTGGCATCCTAGATAGGTGAATAGTCAATATTAGGGTACAATAAGGTGCAAAAGTGAAGTGGGAATAGATTTGGGTGCATGAAATGGTTGAAGGTAGATTAGGCATCTAAATGGTTAGAAACAATAATCAATAAATTTTATAAAAGGTGACACTAATTGAGTAGAAAATGAGGGGGGTGGGAATTGTTAAGTGTGCACTACATTTCCCCCCACTTTAGTATACATGTGAACTACAACGAATCAAGTATGGTAAAGTAAATAAAAATAAAATCATTATTCTTGATAGAAGGATATTGAATATTTTTCTAAAGGTCATTTGGTTATCTTTTTTTGAGCAACTATCTCTAGATTAGTAGAATGCACATAAGAAGAATTAGAGCACACCATAAATTATTTTTTCAACTATCAAAAAGCTATAGAGGGGTCATGGATTTGGAACTAACATAGCCCCCATGGTATTGAGAAGTAGAATATGGGTGGTGTTGGATCTATGGGAGACTACTCTAACCAAGATTCGTGTGGGATAGGGTTGCAAAGGAACAAATATAAGAACATATATGTGGCTACAAAGAATCCCATGTAGATGATAGTTGTAAAGGATCTTGTGCAAGTAGACAACGGCTTTAATGGAGAATGCATAAAGGAACTAAATATGACTACAAATAATCTTTGTATAGTTAAAATAAAATATGACTGTGAAGAAGCCTACACAAAGTAATTGAAACATGGTTGTGAAGGAGCCTACACAAAGAAACTAACACATGGTTGTGAGGGAACTAACAAAAGAAAATTGACATATGGCTAAGTGACTAAAGAACATGAAAGAGTATCGTGGAAAGTGTTTAGGAAGTTGGATAAAAAAGTGTTTTCTTATAAATTGGCTAATAAAAATGTAAGCATGATATAGATAGAGGGTAAGGGGAACTATATATTATTGCCTCAAATAATTCCTCCACCAATTCCCCTTAGTTTGAGGTCAAGTGGTGTATATGATGTGGCATGTGTAATGAGCACAATATATGTATGTCATAGAAGGATAAAGATGTCAAAGTAATTGGTAAATAATTTTATGTAGAACATAAGTTATGATTGATGAGCACAAGCTTATACTAAGAAGGGGAGTTGAATCAGGTGAATCAGTATAAGACTATATTTTTCTTTTACGAATTAAAAACCACAATAAATTTAAAAGAAAAATATAAATAAGAACACAAGAGCAACACAAGGTTTATGTGGAAACCTTTACAGGAGAAAATCACAACAAAAGATTACTTATATTGAAAATCTCTTACAAATTTTGTAGGCACCAACCTACTAGAGACACCAATCCTAAACACTTGAACACTAACTCAATATGAGATACCAATATTCTTCAGTAAGAGACACCCACATCTCCAATATGAGGACCAAACTCTTGCTAGATTAAGTATATGTTCTTAATAAGTCACCTTCACAAATTTTCCTTTGAATGTTTTTCAATTTATTTCTCTTCTCAAATCTATTGGTGTATAAATGATTTATCAACTTGTTTTCCACACACTCTTCTCCACATTCCACAACCTCTATTTATCTTTCTCCACGGGAGGAAACTTCATTAATGGATGCATTGGTTCACAAAAGAGACAACTATTCATTTATTTGTACCTTTTCTTTGTACTTTTTCACCACAAAATTTTGGGTGCTCCATTTGGGGGATCGACCCCTATAATAATAAATTTATTTAAATTTAATTTTCCTTTTGGAAACCACTATGAGGGGGTCAACCATATTATTTAAATATTATTCTAATTCAAATTTACCTTCCAATGTGGGTGCCAAAATACCAAGGGTTGACCTAAAATAAATAAGATATTTTTACTAATGCTTCATTCATAAGCACTATCACAATGGAGTCGACTATCATAAAATTAATTCATATTTATCATTTTTATTTGTTGCCTTTATTAAGATAAATTCTATCCTCAGAGGCATTTAGTTTTCTTCAAAAACTACACCTTACAGTTCTTCTTTGACATCAATAACAAGAATCCAACAATCTCCCCCTTTGTCATTGATGAAAACCTATCATAGAAATAATCTATGAATTAATGCTCCCCCTTAATCTATTTCTCCCCCTTTGGCATTAATGGAAAAGGAATCCTCAGAGCTATTAAATAGTGCAGTAATGAGCTCCCCTTGAATACCATCCCCCTTAATAAGTTATGAAAGGGCATCCAACCCTCATTCAAAAACTCACAACAACATCTTATGCAACATCAAACATGAGGTAAAAAAAATTGCAACAACATAATTAATCTTTTTTGTTTAACTTGCAACACAATTTCACAACTTAACAAAATATGGTTACGTGAGTTTTTGCAGCCATATAGGCTAAATAAAATCATTACAAAATAGACTTGAATCTTCTATAATAATATAAAACAACATCAAAGAAAATTTGCAGGCTCCTCTTCTTCAAATCACCTTCTTGTACTGTGAAATTGACCCTTCAATCTGCCTTCTTCCACAACCAAATTTGCTAATATTCAATCATGGATATCATAATCCATTTTTTTCTGCAACACCTCCAAAAATCTGCAACAAAATTTCATTCTCTCCTCTTCCCAAGAGAAGCCACGCCTACCTCTCTTTTCCCAAAAAATCTGGAAGAATAATGAATTCAAAATTGTTAAATAACCTCCAATGATGCCTCCACTATCTCTATTTCTTGTAGCCTCTATTATTCCATGTTCAACCTGGTAAAAAACCTCATAAATGCATTAAATGAACATATTAAAATGTTAAAAATCATCTTTGAACCCATTTCCATGAAATTGCAAAAATTGGTTGACAACTTGAATTCCCCACTCCACTCAACAGGACCTCATAATAGAAAGAAATACAACAACACAATATTGGGCATCAAATTTTCATTGCTACATTTAAGGAATAATAAATGAGTTGTCATAGAGTGTATCTCCCAAAAATTCATGCCCAATTTGACTATTTTGATTTTTCAATTTTCAAAATTTCCTCCACAATTATGTCCAACACCAAAAATTGCAACTTCAATAAAGACTAATTTATTTAAAATATTATTTTGGCCAAATATTTCAAGTTATTTCTCCAAAAACATAAAATACCAAACCTTAAGAAAATCAAAATAAAATGCCCTCTTTTTTCTTGATGAGGATTTCCCTTCACCATGGACGCTCCTGCATCATACACCCAAGGTAATTTTAAATGTTTCATGAGTTAAACTCATAAACATTTATAGATCATGTGCTTGTTCTTCATCCATATTTCTTCCTTATCCACATGTTTCTTCTTCTTGACCCTGTTATGAAACTTCTTATCTCTTCCTTCTTCATCTTTCCTCTCTTTCTTCCCCTCATGAAATTTGCCTTGCTATACCATGGTTCATCTTTCCATCCCACTTTATCATTCCCAACACCTGCACACAAATCAGCATTAACTAATTCATGAAAATCAATGAATTCTATCTGCACATCTTTCTCACCTATTTCTCCTTCACCCTCTTCTTCTTCTATGTCAAAAAAATTCATCATACCTTGTTGTGTTTCAGATTGTAACATGCTATTTCTGCACCTTACCATCTCTCTTTCTTCACTTCCTTTTACCATTTCACCCTCACAAAAATTAGCTTCATTAGCAACATTGACAAAATTCGTTAAAATCAACAATTACCTCTATTTTCTTCCCCTTGCTCACTACGGCAACATTTTCTCCTTCAAAGAGGCATGTATTAGCTACAACCTCTTTCTTTTCATCATCTTCTTCTATAATTTCTCCCTGAAATATTTTTTCTAATTTTCTTATCTCTTCTTTCAACAGGAGACTATTTTCTTCTTCATCATTCCCTTTGTCAAATCTAGGACTATCAAAATCTATTCTATGAATTGCTCCAACATCATCCAAAAATTCATCTACCTATTTTTCATGCAAATTCACTAACATATTTAAATGATGCCTCTTTTGTTGCTGCAGTATCCTTTTTCTTTTCACCATGTTCCTTCACGATATCCTCAAAGCATACTTTTGTGATATTCCCTCCCTCATGATCACCTGCATACACAACTATGAATTTTTTTTTGTCTTTCTTCTTTGTCATTTCATTAAACACTTGCCACACACTCTCAAACTTCAACCTCTCAAGTATATACTGCATCACATTCGGCAATCAGTCTACACACCACACACATTCCACCCTCAGGTCCTAGTGCAAACTACCTCCCATTAGAGCTTCTACTTGCACACTCAAAAACACTAGCTCTGATACCATTGATGAAAGGGCATCCAACCCTCATACAAAAACTCACAACAACATCTTATGCAACATCAAACATGAGGTAAAAAAAATTGCAACAACATAATTAATCTTCTTTGTTTAACTTGCAACACAATTTCACAACTTAACAAAATCTGATTACATGAGTTTTTGCAGCCATATAGGCTAAATAAAATCATTACAAAATAGACTTGAATCTTCTATAATAACAGAAAACAACATCAAAGAAAATTTGCAGGCTCCTCTTCTTCAAATCACCTTCTTGCACTGTGAAATTGACCCTTCAATCTGCCTTCTTCCACAACCAAATTTGCTAATATTCAATCATGGATATCATAATCCATTTTCTGCTGCAACCCCTCCAAAAATCTGCAACAAAATTTCATTTTCTCCTCTTCCCAAGAGAAGCCACACCTACCTCTCTTTTCCCAAAAATTATAGAAGAATAATGAATTCAAAATTGTTAAATAACCTCCAATGATGCCTCCACTATCTCCATTTCCTGTAGCCTGTATTATTCCATGTCCAATCTAGTAAAAATCCTCATAAATGCATTAAATTAACATATTAAAATATTAAAAATCATCTTTGAACCCATTTCCATGAAATTGCCAAAATTGGTTGACAACTTGAATTCCCCACTCCACTCAACAGGACCCCAGAATAGAAAGAAATCCAACAACTCAATATTGGGAATCAAATTTTCATTGCTACATTTAAGGAATAATAAATGAGTTGTCATAGAGTGTATCTCCCAAAAATTCACGCCCAATTTGACTATTTTTTATTTTTTTATTTTCAAAATTTCCTTCACAATTATGTCCAACACCAAAAATTGCAACTTCAATAAAGACTAATTTATTTAAAATATTATTTTGGCCAAATATTTCAAGTTATTTCTCCAAAAACATAAAATACCAAACCTTAAGAAAATCAAAATAAAATGCCCTTTTTTTCCTTGATGAGGATTGTCCTTCACCATGGATTCTTTTGCATCAATAAGGCATTTCATCAATGCCTAGATGAAGAGGATATCACTCCAAATTTTGTCTTAGGTACTCAAAAGTCTCTTTTTGAAGAGGCTTTGTAACTATGTCTGCAATCTGTTACTATGTAGAAATATATTCTAACTTCACTTGTTGGCTAACCACTTGCTTTCTTAAGAAGTGATGTTTGATAAAAATATGTTTGGTTTGGGAATGCATCACATGATTCTTTGATATATTGATTGCACTTGTATTATCACAAAATATGTATATAGGATGATCATTTTCTACCTTGATATCACTCAATGTTTGCTTCATCCATAGAACCTGAGTGCAACAAGAGGTTACTACTATATACTTTTCCTTTGTTGTGGATAAGGAAATTGAAGCTTATTTCTTACTCAACCACAATACAAGATAATTTCCAAGAAGAATGCACCATCACTTGTGCTCTTTCTACCATCCATGCTACCAACCCAATCCTCATTAGTGTATGTTGTTAAGGTGAAGTCTTCACATCTTTGATACCATAACCCAAACTCCAAAGTGTCTTTTAAATATTTAAATATCCTTTTAACTACCTGCACATGGCTTTATTTTGGTGTAACTTGAAATATTTCCATCATACCAATTTTTTGTATAATGTCAAGCCTTGAAACTATTAAATATAACAAACTCCCAATCATTGATCTATAAAGAGTTTGATTAGCCTCAGGAGATTCATCATCTTTACTCAACTTGCACCTTGTGACCATGGGTGTACTAACAAGTTTGAAATCTTCCATTTTGAATTTCTTCAACATCTCCTTAATTTACTTAGCCTGTAAAATAAATATTCCTTTATCTAATTGAGATATTTGAAATCCAAGGAAGAAGGAAAACTCATCGAACATAGATTTTTCAAATTCCTTTTTGCATGTTCATAGAAAATTCTTGACACATCTTATCATTGCTATCACCAAAAATAATATTGTGTGCAGTGTTATTTACTAAACCTAAAAGATGCAAAAACAAAGAAATGCAAAGGAGAAATAACACAACACCACCTCAAGATTAGACTAAGTTGACCTAAACAAAATAAATATTTAAGCAAGAGATATACCTTGTCCAAGTGATCCTTTTGGTTGGCCCTTTGTTGAAGATTTGATGTGTGCTCCTTGATGGAAAAAGTGTTAAAATGCTATGAAAAGTGATCTAGATTGCAAGATGAATGAAATGAAAGATGTGGGTATTTGGCTAAATGTATGAGATTGATGGAATGCAAGCTTGAAGAGTGCAACAATGCAGGATGAATATGCAAGTGCTTGAGATTGCTTGAAAATTGCTAGAGTAGAATGCTTGAATTGTGAATGTGAGTGAATGAATTGAATGAGAGAAAATATTCCATTTTAAGGGAAGAGTCTCCAGAGGAATCAATGGCTAGGATTTAGCCAACATGGACAAGATGGAGGGTTGTGGTGAGTTAAGGACTCACAAGCCCCCACATCTTTCCTGTGGAAGGGGAGGTGTCACAAGGACAGGTGATGTGGAAAGAGGACATGTGAGGTGGAGGTACTTGCAAGTACCTTGGGATTAGGGGAAAATCTCCTCAAAAAGGAAGTTCTTGTCCCCATATGAGAGTGATGGTGACAAGTGAAGAATTTTAGAAAGTCCTCTCTTATCATCATGGGGATGAGAATATTTTTGGGGGAATAAATGTGAATTTTAAATTCACATGATTGGGGACTACCTTCGGGATAAGACAAGGTCCTCATAAAGGAGGTCCTTGTCCCATGTGACTAATGTGACCTATGAAGGAATTTAGAATTTCCCAACTTACATGGGGAAGAGAAATGCATTGAATGAATAAATGTGAATTTTTAATTCACTTGGGGAAGAGGTCAAGGCTTAAAAGGGAAAGCACTTATAAAAGGTTGACTCGGAGGACATACAAAATATGGCATGTGATTAGATTAAGGTTGTGCAAATAGGTGATTAAAAAGATTAATGAAGGATTAGAGACAAGTGGCCAAATATGGAGGATGTGACATTAATCTTGATTAAGGGTGTACACATCCTAATCATGGATTATTTAAACTAATCCAGATTATAAGAAGATTATGGACGATGTGACAAGGAGAGAGAAAAGAGGTAATTTAAAATTGATTTAAATTCAAAAAGGCTAAATGACTAAATTAAATAAATTGATATATTTATTTAATTTAGAGAAGAAGGATGAAAGGTAAAGTATTTAATTATTAAATTAAATACTTTAGAAACCTTAGGCAAAGGGTAAATATTAATTAAATCAATCATTTAATTAATATCGATGAAATAGGAAAGTAACGAAGATGGATTTGACCATATGGGAGTGGTCAAATTTGGATGCCTACATTTTGCCCCTCTTCAAAATAATGTTAGAATAACAGTGTTTCGAAGAAAAATAAAATACAGATGACTCTATAGAGGAAGCGACTAGAAAATAATGCCCCAGCATGGGAGAATTTGTGTGAGCTTCCTAAATGGTGGGAAATGAAAGGAGATGCCCCAGTCTCGCAAGAAAATGATCATGACGAGGAAAGGAGGAAAATGGTAGGGTATGCCCCCTCAAGAGAGTGGTTGGGGAAGAAAAAGGGGCCCGAGCGACTTCTCGATATGAGGAAATAGAGGGTACCATTGGATAGAGCTCGAAAAACCATGAAGATCGACTTTTGAATGAAGTCAAACGGACACATGGTGCGCAAATGGCGGCCCCAGGAAGTTAGAAGATTAGTTGAATTAAAAAGAGGTTTAAATAAAGGGTAAAAATACCCTTAACTTAAAAAAGTTAAAAAAGGAGGGAAATTTTATATATAGTAATTTTAGAAATTACTATTCCTCATTTGCACACCTGGCAGTTGAGTGAGAGAGAGAGAGAGAAAGAGAGAAGAGGAGAAGAAGGAGATGAGGAGACGAGGATGTCGGACAACTACGATGATGACATCATCCACTATGGGGATGAGGTACGATAGTTCTTCCACGAGCATGCGATTCCACGCTAGGTTAGCTCCAAAACCCCCTTTGTGATTTTAAGCATTTTCTGGGTTATTTTTGAATTTTAATGCATTTTAAAAACATGGGTTTTGGGATTGGGGTAGTTTAGAAAAATGGGTAGAGGGCGAAATTTCAATTTTGTCCATCGGGTAGGAAGAATCGTCTGTTAGAGGCAGTGGGAATGGGGAGTAGATTTTCCCAATTAGGGGGTAAATTCACCTAGAAAAAGAGAAAAAAGTGCCCGCAAAGGGAGAAAGGGCACAAGGGAGTGGCAGACTTGCACTAGGATCGAGAAAATCTGCCTAAAAAAGGCTTCAAGGGGAGAAGGGCGACCACGCCCCATAGAGGGCCAACCCTACCCTAGAGAAGGGCGACCCCACCCAAAAGAAGGGCGGTCTCGACCGAGGAAGGGGAAGCCACACCTAAGTAAGGGCGGTTACGCCTCGAATAGGGGCAGCTCTGCCTAGGGAAGGGTAGTTGTGCCCCACACAGGGGCGGCTCCACCCGGGAAAGGGTGGTTGTGCCTGAGAAAGGGTGGTCATGCCCCACACAGGGGTGGCCCTACCTGAGAAAGGGCGGTCGTGCCCCGCACAAGGGTGGCCCCACCCGGGAAAGGGCGGTCGTGCCCGGAGAAGGGTGGCCCCACCTGAGTATGGGATCGCCCATCCATAGGGTGGGTTCACCCATCCACCAAGCAATATTGCCCAATGGGCGGGCAAGAGGGTTGGGGAGAGAAAAGAATGAAGAAAAAAAAATGGGCAGGGAATAAGACAAATTGGGAAATTTTCAAAAAAGGGGGTGAAGATTAGGAAGAAGATAACCTAGGGTCAAGAAATGGAAGAGAGGGAGAGATGAGGAAAATGATGAGATGACTGACATGTTGTGATATGGATACAGCAGTTCAATAGTCTGTAGACACGTGAGAGGCAATCAGAGGTGTTGGAGGCAACGATAGCAGCCATGAATGAAGCGAACCGTGAGGCTTTTTCATGAGTGGGGTTGCTGCATTTGTTGGGATATCTGACTATTAGAGCTCATCGGGTGATGTTGATAGCCCTTATAGAGTGATGGAGCTCTGAGACCTCGACGTTCCATCTCCCGACAGGAAAGATGATTGTAACTCTCGAGGATGTGTGGTAGATACTGAGGCTACCTATAGCAGGTCACATGGTGAGCATGACATCAAAGGGGGAGGTGTTGTATCAGACCCTATGGGTCATGTTTGGATGAGATGACCTTCTTGTGTAAAGGTAGGGGTTGGATGTGGACAGATGCCTGGCATTGGGGGTGCTACCGCTACCACTATACCTATGTGGGTTGATTAGAGGATTGTTGATACTAGACTAGAGTGGGTGCTTCTGCAACCTCAACTACATGGAGGTGATATGGCATATCATGGAGGGGAGAGAAGGGAAGTTCGCATTGGGTCCATGCGTACTAGCGCAGCAGTACATAGATATGCACGTTGTGTGCTACCGAGAGGCGCTCAGCTTGACACAGGTGACGCTGCTACAGGTATGGGCCTGGGAGCACATTAGTGTGGCCACGCTAGGAGTGGTGAGAGTAGGTTTGGAGGATACAACACTACTAGTGGCTTACTGGTATGGGACAGAGTATGGCTGGGTGTGGCATTATGAGGGCTTCGGGGATCTGGACAGATGGAGGACACTGGATGATCTTCAGGAGGAGCAGATAGTGTGGAGGTCGTACATGACACGATAGTTTTCTAGATGGAGGAGAGATGAGGAGAGACATAGAGTATATTTATGTACCAAATGCTATATAGTCAAGAAGGAGCCACGTATAGTGGAGGCACATAGGCTGGACAGGGTGACCAGATAGTTTGGGCTTCCGTAGGAAATTCCCCATGGACCAGAGAGATTTAGGCGGATCTCACGAGAGTGACCATGGGGGCAATCGATTACACCTGAGTTTGTGAGGGATCATTGGGAGACACTACAATTGGTACCTTACTCAGGTAGGACTAGAGGGAGAGCAAAGGCATGAGTAACAATCAGATTCTCCGCATGGTATATCTGTCACTGACCCCTACGGATTACGCCAGAGGAGCTGATTATAGAGGCACTTGGCTTTGGGCCAAAGGATGAGCTGAGACTAGCAGGACAGAGGAGAGGGGGGAGGTGGAGACAACAAAGGAGAGGATAGGAGGTAGTTGGGCCAGGAGTTCAGTAGGGGAGAGGACAGGGAGAGGCCAAGGCAGGAGATTAGCAGTGGAGAGGACATGGGGAGGCTGAGGTAGGAGGTCAGAGGAGGGTGAGGAGAATGGGGAGACAATGGAGGAGAGCCCAGGAGGAGGTCGAGGCAGAGGAGGTGAGAGATGAGGTAGAGCTGGACGCGATGGATGATAGAGATGAGGTAGAGGGAGGGGGGGTGGATGAGAGAGATGAGGCAGGGGTGGAGGTGATGGATGTGCATGTTCATGATATTCCCCCATTGGCCATGGTACCACCCATAGTAGAGGATCCAGTTGTACTATTGAGAGGGGTCATGGTGAGATTATAGATCACCGAGTAGAGACTGAGAGATACAGAGGTTGTGAGGTGTAGACTGGAGGCCAAGGTGAGCATGTTGTGAGCAGAGATGGCTAGAGTGTGGGTAGAGGGTGAGAGGGATTTTAGGGCCCTAGTCGATGCGGTGTCGCGGCATGAGGAGGTACGGGTAGAGAGGGATAGTCTGTAGGCTAAGGTGATTCAACTACGAGTAGAGGTGACTCAGTTAGAGGGGGAGGTATCAAGAGATCATGAGGAGGGGGTGGCGAAAAGATGGGAGCGAGACAGGCTAGAGGCAATGGTGACTATACTGTAGGCGAGGGAACAACGGGAGCCTGGAGGAGTGAAAGGCTAGGTATCGGCAGAGACCTTAGCGGAGGTAGAGAAGGACCTGGATAATTTGAGGAGAAATGTGGAGGGGCTACTGAGAGACAGGACTGAGCTGAGACGAGAGCGAGATGAGCTCCAAGACAGGGTCGAGGTAGTAGACCAGATAGTGGGGGACATGGAGGTGATGTAGGAGAGAGAGGAGACTATGAGGGCCTAGGTATAGACCTTACAAATAGAGAGGGATGTAGCACATACATAGGTTCAAACCCTGCAAGGTTAGAGGGGCGCGGCAGTGGCATGGGTACAGGTTGTGGAGAGAGAGAGAGAGAGATGTAGTGAAAACATAGGTACAAGCCATGTGGGATGAGAGAGATGCGGCGCAGGCACAGGCATAGGTAGTGTAGGGTGAGGGTGGAGAGACAAGGTTAGAGGTGTAGAGATTGTAGGCACAGGTACAGGCCATGCGGGATGAGAGGGATAGGGCTATAGATCAGGTGTCTCATATGGGAGTAGAGATTGGTTAGCTACGGTTGGCATAGGATGCATGGGCACAGAAGAGGAGATCCATATGTGGATTCCAAGACAAATATAGGGTGAAGCGGGATGCAAACAGGTATCAGGTTACAGAGCGGGATGAGTACAATATGTAAGAGGCCAACTACTATATGGCAGCCTACTTCATGGCAGTGCCAGATCAGACACAACGGTTACCTACCTTCGTCAGAGCGGTGCCATAGATGCCGACACCATCCCGGTCAGTAGGGACATACCTACGGATACTGTAGCTATAGAGAGACCCCTCCACATAGAGGGGGAGTGCTAGACTTAGCACAGAGGTTAGATGTGGGCATCTCACAATAGAGAGGACAGAGCACAGGTGACAGGATACCAGTTTTTGACAGGTGCAAGATGGGTGTACAGTACAAAGCAGTAGAGATCTGAGTTGATTCAGAACCTTGTACTTGTACTTTATTGGATGTATATGATGGATATGTATTTGGATCATATGATGGACATTATTATGGACCATGGGATGGACATTGTATTTTGATTTTTATATGATATGTGATAGCCCTTATTGACACTATGTTATGTGTATGTGATGGATAATTTATTTATGCATATGTGTATGTTTATGATTTTATGATGGATGATCATGGATGTATATGTGTATGATGATGTATGTGTATGCTTATGATGTCTACCATTTATGATGTAGGATGTGATGCATGATTTATGCTATGAATATGGATCTAACAATTTGTGATGCAGGTGGCGATAGATGGATTAATATGGAAATCAATGGATAGTAAAATGAATCTAAGATACTTAGAATAACCGAATATAATTAATCTAAATAACTTTAAATAATTATGAGATGACAATGCACATGGGATGGAATGCAGTGAACCTATCATGTGACATGAGATGCAATGTGGATGGTAGATGGACTTTATTTGCGATCATGCTTGCTTTAGCTTATACAAATAAAAATGTGTGATATGTGAGTGAGATAGCCTAACATGAAATGAAATGCATCATGAACATGAGTTTCAATAATGACTTGCATAGTAATGAGGGTAGATGGTATGTGTATTGTTGGTTTAATGGCAAGTACTTTCCCTATAATCATTATAAAATTAAGGGAAGATGGGTGTGAAACTACACCTATCAAGAATCGTAGGTATCTTGAGAAGAATAGGAGATGGAGGGATGAATGTTTGCACAACCAAAATCATAGGTCATAGGTCAGGTATGAATGCAATGCAATGGAATTGATCATGAAATGCAATCCCAATACAATTTTCCATTTTCGGAGCACTGGTTTTTGCTATAGCAGAAGACACCGGGCACCATGGTATGTGAAACCAAGGCGGATTAGTGTCTAGTGCATAAAACAAACACAACAGATAATAAGTATATCCCAACACCCCAAAGTCACGAAGACCTTGGTCAGACCAGGCATTGGGATAACCACAAGCATAGAAGGATGCCCTAGCATAACACAAAACCTCAAGGATCTTGGTGGGTACTACGTGGGACAACCAAGAAGACAACAAAAAAGAAAAAGATCAAGATATGCCCCTATGTTAACCAATCAAAATAAACCATAATATGATAGAGCATGGAGATCTTGAAAATTTATGATAAGGAGCTCAAATGATGAACAAAAGCCAAAATTATCAAAAGATTGCAATCAATTTCAAAACATCCTTTGCTATAGGATCGAGAGGATGGATGAGGCTGATGAGGTCTGTTAGGAAGGATGCATCCTGTTGAGACCAAATATGGATACTAAACTAAAAGATTGATTATGATGTAGGAGACTCCAAAACTGATTGAATCTCATGATATGAGTGGATCTCATTTGTGAAGAACCAACTAGATAAGGACATACTTGAAAACATGACACAAGACACAAGGCACAAGACTGACACACCCTAATGACCTAGGGGCTCAGGGGTTGATCAGAGATTAGCCTTGCCTATGTGAAAGTTTAGAGCCCTCGTAGTTCAAGAAAAGACCATGGATAAAAGCGGAAAGAAGACAATGGAGACCAGTGATGGAAAACAATGACTGGACTAAAGAAAAACAAAGCCCTGGGAGTGGATCAAATGATCGACATTTCCTATGTGAAAGCGCAAGGGCGACGTAGTTCGAAAAGGACCAATGACTGACCAGGGGTAAGAGCGGAAAGGGGACAATGGAGACAGAGGATGGATGACCAAAACTAGATGGAAAAAATGCCCTAGGGATGGATCAAATGATTGGCCTTGCCTACGTGAAAGTGCAGGGGCAACATAGTTCGACAAAGACAAAAAAGACTAACATGACAGGATGGGATCTAAATGGAGACCGACACAATGAAGGAATCTAGATGCAAGCGAAGGACTAACATGGTGAAAAAGACTAATGACACAAGCTCAGATTAGGATAAAAGCTCAGGATGATAGATAGCAGATGAAGCTCATCCAATGCTCAACCAAAATATACCAAGTGACTTGATGGGGGGTGCGGATGGAAGGATAGGATCAATAAGATGATATGATATGAGATCAGGATGGGTGGAAGCACAAAGTAACTAGGACGCAAGGTAGATAGTGATTAAGCCTTGTACGAATGGCACCTATGGCTAGGTTTTCACCAAACATACTTATCCAAGGCACCACCAAGGGTGGTTTTTACCATGGGATAAATTATTTCTCTTTAGTATTTTGGATTTTTATTTTTTTTTTAATTTTTTTTTTACCATTTTTTACTTTTTTTTGTATTTTTTGGATTTTGTAGGATAGGATGCCCCAACTGACTTACGTGTAGAACCTTTTCAGGTGCATGATGTTAATGGGCTCTTCGAGGGGCTCTCCTTCAGGTGTAGCAAGTATGTATGCTTCTGATCCATATTTTGTTATGATGATGTAAGGACCTGTAAGAGAGGGGGACCACCTCGTGCAAGACCCCAAGTCACAAAGGGTCAAGATGAGAGAGGCTTCCCTAACTTACCTCAGCTAAGTGTATTGTTTAAGGTTATGAGGGTGATAATGATGAGGATTATGGAATCCTACAACCACTCATCAATCCTAAGTTTTAAGGTGGGGCTAGGCAAGTCAGTTTTTAGGTCCAACTATGTGCCTCAGGGAGCTCTCTGCCCTAGGACATCGGCGCAGACTTCATATGATAGTGCGGCATGCTAGCATCTTAGAAATGCGCTATAGTCCATACGATCTTATTACATTAGAGACAAGGTTGGACTCACTAAAATGACTACAACCTAGCTTAACAAATTCTAAGAGAACAAAACAACACTATAAAATATGAGAAGTACAAACGAAGGTGATAAAGTAGATATACCAAAGCTATGGTGATGAAGACAATCTCATAGAAGAGCCTATTCACCAGCTAGCTCCACAAAGTGCGTCTACCTACACACAACAAGAGAAAATGTTGGTTGGTTGTATAGGGGCCTACCTCAGTTAGACCCCCATTTAGGTGTTTCCACCTCCACAGACAGCCAAAGGAACGAGATAAAGAAGCAATGTAATGAAAACACAAACACTACAATGCAGTACTATGCTACTCAACCAAGTGATAGAGGAGAGGAGAGGGAAGCTTACCACCTCCACCAAGAGCACTCAAGGCTGCTTGGGGGAGAAATGAGAGGAAATCAAGCCTCTGTTGCAATGGCGTGGTCCCAAACGTGCTCTACCAAAGTGACAAAGTGTGATATTGCTGCAATGGAATGCTTGAATGCTTGGAGTGAGTAAAAGTGAGCTTGTGGGAATGCTAAGGTCTGATCTGCCGAAGAGTTGGAATGCAAGTTCAAGGAGTGAATATGAAGGAATGAGGAAGAAAATGACCATATTCGGGTCGGTTGTTTGAAGGAGGTGTTACAACTTCATTTCCAATGAGAAGAGTAATGCCTCTATTGGCTCAGCCGCAGGAATTTTCCAGGGATGTAAGCGCGTCGCACGAACATCTATGCATCGTGCAGGCATCTCCGATAGAAATTCCTCCACTGACACACAAAATAGGCTCCACGTGGACTGCCAATAGTGGGCTTAAGTAAATTTAAGCCTCTGACTTTGGTTTTCTAAAGTGTATAAAGGAAAAAAGGGAAATTGTGCCTAGGGTGCAAATTCACTCTTATATAGGACCAAGCCAATTTGCTTCAAATTTTCCCTTCTTATCTCAGTCCTGCTAAGTGTGTTGATTCTCCTTAAGTACTAAATCACCAATGTTGAATTGGCGAGGACGTACCTTCTTATTTTAGTTTCTCTTAAAGCGATTTTGATAGGCTTGAAGATGGTCATACGCTTTGATTCATCTTTCATCGAGGAGTTTCAGTTGGCTGAGTCTTAGGACTCGAGCATCTTCATCACTGATAATATTCTTTAGGGAGATTCTCAATGATGGGATTTCTACCTCAATCGGCAAGATGGCCTCAACACCATAAATAAGGGAATACGGAGTGGCATCAATAGGAGTGTGGATGAAAGTGTAGTATGCCCAAAGGGCAGGATGGATGTGAAGGTGCCAATCTCGACCAGTATTATTGACCACCTTTTTAAGGATCCTAATGAGGGTTTTGTTGGTGGCTTCTACCTGACCATTACCTTAGGGGTAATAAGGTGTAGACCAATGTTGTTGGATGTGGAAGGTGTTGCAAATATGTTTCATGGATTGGTTCTTCAATGGCTTTCCATTGCCAGAAATGATGGTGGATGGTATTCCATATCTGTAGAGAATATGGAAAAGGATAAACTTGGAAATCTGAGTACCTACGATTTGTGAGAGTGGCATTACTTCCACCCACTTGGTGAAGTAATCAGTTGCAGTGATGATAAAGGTATGGCAATCGGAGGATGGGGGATATATCTTGCTGATTAGGTCAAAACCCCACTAAGAGAAGGGTCATGGTGCTATAAGAGGTTGCAGATCCTGTGCAAGAGCATGTATTAAATCTATGTGTCATTGACATGGTAGGCACATCTTTGTGAACTCACAAGAATCATGTTCCAATGTAGGCCAGTAGTATCCTTCTCTGATAATTTTCTTAGCTAGTGCCATACCATTTGAGTGGGCCCCACATACACCACTATGTACTTTCATTAACACAGTGTGGGATTCGGTCTCATTGAGACACCTGAAGAGGCTTCCATCATACCCACGATGATAAATTTTATCACATACGATGATATAATGGGATGTACATTGGATGAAATATTTTCTTTGATTGTGTGTGAGATCAGGAGGTAGGATATTGTCATGAAGGTAAGTGTAGATATCATGGTACCATGGTGACGTAGGACCTACAATGTCACACACCATCTCACTTTCTGGGATATCATAAGCTAGGATTAAGAGTTGTTCAATGAGGAAATCACATTATATTTTGTCTTTAGGCATGTCAATTAAGGAACCAATGGTAGCCATCACATCCACTGCTTTGTTCTGCAATCTCAGAATCTAGTCAAATTGGATGGAAGTGATACTTTTTGAAGTTGTCTACCATGCGTTTGTAAGGTAAGATCTTATCATCTTTTGTTAGAAATTCATTGTTGACCTGTTTGATGATTAACTAGGAGTCACCAAAGAATCTTAGGTGAGTGATATTCGATTGGATTGCAATTTTGTGGCTAGTAAGAAGAGCTTCATATTCAGCTATGTTGTTTGTGCACGAGAAAGCTAACCTGAATGAATTTGGTATATAATCACCTTGGGGGGTGACGAGAAAGCTTCCTACCCCCGATCCATTGTGTGTGTATGACCCATCAAAGTATAGTGTCCATGTGGCTGCTTTTGTTACTGTGAAGACTCCTTCATCAGGAAATTTTGTTGTCAAAGGATAGGCATCTATCAAGGGAGCATCTTCCAGCTGATCCGCTATCACTTGTCCTTTAATAGATTTTTGATCCACATATTCTATATCAAATTCACTTAGAAGCATGACCCACTTAGCCATGCGACCAGTCAGATTTGTTTTGGGTAAAAGGTATTTGAGTGGATCAACCTTGGATATGAGCTTTACTAGATGACTAAGCATGTAATGTTAGAGTTTTTGCAGACTAAAAGGCCATGGCTAGGAAAATTTTTTCCATTGGGGAATAATTGAGCTCATAACCCACCAGGGTCTAGCTGATGTAGTAGATCACTCTTTCCTTCGATGATTCATCATGTTGTGCAGCAATGCCCCCAGTTCTATTGAAGTAGCAGAAATATATAGTAGGAGTGGTTTACCAGGAATTGGTGGCATAAGGATCGGTGGGTGAGCCAAATATTCTTTGATCTTTTCGAACCCAAGTTGACACTGTTGATTCCACTTAAAGGCAGTATCCTTCTTCAGAAGATGAGTGAATGACTGACATTTGTCGACTAATTGAGCAATGAACTGCTTGATGGATTGTAACTTACCTTGTAGGCTTCTTAATTTCTTGAGATTGCGTGGTGGAGGCATATCCATAATTTCCTTGACTTTCATCATATCGACTTATATGCCTCTTCAGGAGACAACAAAACCCAGTAGTTTTCCTGATGTGACCCCAAAGACACATTTCTTAGGATTCAGACATAGCTTGTACTACTCTAGATGCTTGAAGATCTTCTTGAGTACCATAGGATGCTCTTCCCCTTTTCTTGATTTCCTTAACAAATCATCAACATAATCTTCCATTATTATATGAATGAGGTCGTGGAAGATTACGGTCATGGCTCACTGGTATGTTGCCCCCGCATTCTTAAGACCGAAGGGCATGAAATTATAGCAGAATGTGCCCCATGGTGTAGTGAAGGCTATTTTATGTTGGTCTTCAGGTGCAATTATGATATGATTGTATCCAGAGAAGCCATCCATGAGGGAAAGCATCTCGTGTCCCGTAGTGAGGTCAACCAACATGTCGATGTTTGGCAAAGGAAAATCATCTTTCAGACAAGCATTATTGACGTCACGAAATTTTATACATACTCTGATAGTGTCATTTGGTTTGGCTACAAGAACTATGTTTGAGATCCAATCTGAGTAGTCAACAGGCATTATAGATCCAGCTTCTAATAGCTTCTCCAACTCTTTCTTAACCAGTAGAGCTACTTGGGGATGCATTTTCTGAAGCTTTTTCTTGACAAGTTTGGCATCAAGACGTACATCCAAGTGATGTACTACTAAAGAAGGATCAAGGCCTAGCATGTCTGAATATGTCCATGCAAAATTGATGATGCCTTCTTTGAGAAGCTTGGTGAGGGTAGAATATTCTTCCTCTGACAGTGCTTTGGCTACATATGTAATTTTGGGATCCTCTTTAGTTCCCAAATTTATTTCTGGTGTTTCCTCGATCAGGATGGATGATCGTTTAGAGAGTTGAGTTCCTACAAGCGGAATATGAACATCCTCATCTTCTTGTTAAAAATCAGATATGCACCCTTTGTCAAATTTACAAAAATCAAACTATCTGTTGAAACATGGAAACTCTTTTCAGACGTGGGTGATCTATGTGAAAAGAGAATCTCTAGAGTGAGATGGTTCTCCAAATGATGGATCCTATTCTAAGTGATTTTCTATGCTTCAATAGATAGTTTGATTTTTGCAAATCTGACAAAGGGTGCATATCTAATTGTTAACAATTTTTGGCACGCTCGGTGGGACTCTGAAAATCAATTTCAGAGAAGTTTTAATATTTTAAAGTTGTTGTTTGGTGTATGCAGCAAGCTATTTAGCCTTTTGGAGGCTCATTTCAATATACCTGGTGACTTTGATTCTGATTTTGCTTAGTGCATTCTGCGCATGAGAAAAGTACAAACCATATCAAGTGTTGCACCTTTCAAACACAAATAGTTGTCCCCACCACGAAGAAGAGGTAGAACAACAAAGAGGTTGTTTGAAGCACCTGCGAGGTCAAAATCAACACCTCCTATTTTTAGCTCTTTAGTTTTATCACCAGGAATCCTAGTTCCAATATCACAAGCACCGCCAATGGCAGTGCCAAGACAACACCCATTTTCACCTTTTAATGGAGGTAGTCCATTAGACATTGCTCAACATGACGACATCCCAATTTCAACCTATAGAAGCTTCTCATACTTCACCAGGGAGGATCACACAACACCGGTTGAGCATATTCGTGATGTGGCCACCCTATGCTCAGTTAACAACATCACACAAGAGAACGTCACGTTAAGACTCTTGGTTGTGTCACTCAAAGGGAACACATTGCAATGGTTTAGATGCCTCATAGCCAACTCAATCGTGACATGGGATGCATTAGGTAATGGCCTGTATCAGTATTTTGTTGATAAATCTGATAATTTGTCCCTGTTAGAGCAATTGAGCACCATTCAGAGGGTGCCACATGAACACTTGGTTGATTTCAACTACCAATTTCAAAGAACCTGGGACAGAATTCCTGCAATGGTAAAGCCTTTACCAGCTCATACTTTTTTGTTTTACTTAAAAGCCTTAAATAGTAAGATTTCTGTCATGACCCAATCTATGTGTGGGCATACACTCCCTAACACTTATGACATCGCCATTAGAGTCAAGAATTATCTCATCCAAGCTGGAGATATATCCCCTAGACCTCCTATGCCTTTGTTTCCTGAAATACAGCCACCTAGTCCTATTTCTTTACCTCCCTTAGTTGTTGTCCCTCCTGTTCTAGCGATAGGTTATCATAACACAACCCAAGAGCTTCAGGAGATTAAAAGCATACTTAATACCTTCGGGAATGACCTCGTGAACATAAAGAAGCGAGTTGGCCAGGAGCACAAGCCTTACCAAGCCCCTTATCAGTAGCACCAGCCTAATAGGCAAGCCTTTCATAATGATTATCAAGGCCAAAGGAAGAGTTTTAACCCAAGACCATTCCAGCCATACAACCCGAATGCAACCAGTTCATCAAAGGAACTCATGGCTCTGAATAACATTACCCAGGATTTTGATTGGTGTTATCCATGCAATCAACCCCATAACCAATCAATGTGTGCTAATGGCATGAGAAATCAGGCCTTAATGGTCCAAAATAGCTATGCTGGTTCAAAAAGTGTTGCTAATCAGAATCAAGAACAACAAGATAACATTGAAGTTGCCTTGCCGAACTAGCAGAGTTTCGAGTTATGTTGCATGAACAACCAAGATCAACAAAATTCTCCCATTTCTTCCAATACCAAATCAAAAAAAAGAGCTATGGATTTGGGGCAGCAAGCTGGAGGTTCACAACAGTAGCCTACAAAGGATAACCAACCCATTTCTTCATCAAATGTTAATGCTGCAGCACAGCCTAAAATGCAGATTCTACAAAGAGGCCAAGAAATACCTGGCAAGGAGCAGTCAAATATGCATTTGCAGCCTTTGCAAAGGCAAAATGATGTTGTTGTCACAAAAAACCAGCAGAAGGTAAATCCCACTTCTTTCAATATTGTTGAACACCTCAGAAAGGCTACTATCAGCAT
The DNA here is from genome assembly GCA_007258455.2 of Sequoia sempervirens. NCBI lineage: Eukaryota > Viridiplantae > Streptophyta > Pinopsida > Cupressales > Cupressaceae > Sequoia > Sequoia sempervirens. The sequence goes on from VDFB02193867.1 coordinate 201,445,182, forward strand.
GTTTGTATTAGATGCTTTGCACATCCTAGGTCAAAAAGGTTTACTGCAGGATGCTTTAGCTGAGCTATCCATTTCTGATGATACTAATCAAGGAGTTGCTAAATTTATGCTTGCAAATGATCTAGAAATTAAGAATGAGCAAAAAATTAAACAGGTAAAACCCCCTCCATTTTATTTAAGTCTAATTATTGGTGATGAGATAGTACATAATTGTATGGTTGATTTTGGTGCCAGTAGCTCAGTTATGCCTAAGAGTTTGGCCGATAAGCTAGGTCTTGCTTATGAGCCTAACCCCCAAAAGGGTGTAGTTCAGTTAGACAGGTATGTCATTAAAACTGCTGGTATAATCAAGAACTTGGCACTTACCCTGCATGCATCCCTGAGTTTTTCTATTCATAAGGATATACATGTTATCGATTTACCACCACACTTTTCCATTTATCTCTCGAGGGATTTTACAGCCAAGTTGGGCAGGTTTTTTTCCTTTGATTGGTCTCATCTATTTTTTAGAAAAAGGTATGGTACAAAAGTGACTATAAAGTTTGAGCCTCTAGCCAAAGACCATATCGAACCATATTCCCCGAATCCTATAAACGTTAACCTCTACGCCACCCCTGTACTAGAGGAACAGACCATGACCTCAGACTACAACACCCCTATAGAAAATATGAATCTAGATGAATGGGCAGCCGAAGATCGCGAGCTTGATCCTTTTCAACACACATATGAGATAGGATTAGGATTCTATATGATTCACTAACCTGATTTTGATATGCCTAATCTTTGCAAAGAGGAGGAATAGTCTACAGAAGCGGAAGATAAGCTTTGGAAGCTTTACTTTGATGGTTCGAGAAGCAGTATAGGTGTTGGAGGTGGAGCTATGTTGATTTCACCAGAGGGTGATAAATATTTTTCAGCTTGCAGGTTTGCTTTCAGCTGTTCAAACAATACAGCTGAATACGAAGCATTAGTGCATGGCCTAAAATGGGCTCGAAAGAGAGGTATAAAATGCTTACATGTTTATGGTGATTCAGAGTTAATAGTAAATCAGGTCAGAAATATTAATGCTGCAAAAAATGACTTGCTTAAGAAATATAAGCATCGTGTATAGGATTTAATGGAAGATTTTGATCCTCTTAATATTGTTTTAGTTCCTAGAAATGAAAATAAGCATGTAGATAGGCTCGCTGCCACATGAGCCCAGTTTGATATTCCAAATGAAATTTAAAAAGTAGAGGCACGCCAGTATGTAAAAATAGTGGTCAGACCTTCCATGCCTGACAATAATGTGAGTTGGCAGGTTTTTGACAGCGATGAGCAAATTGTAAATTTTTTAATTGCTGAAGTTGAGTTTGCATATGGAAACCAACAAAAGTGGCAACAGTAGTATGATAACCAAATTGTGCAGTTGAAGACAAACAAGCTGCCAAAAGGTTTGGTGACCTTGGAATCTGTGTTCAATTTAGATGACCAAGTGCGGAAGGACAAGTGCAGCCTGACTGTTAAAGAAGAACACTATGAGGCCATTGAAATCTTCAAAGGCAAGCTTCTCAAGCTGGGAAAGGTATGTAATAAAGAGGAACAACAAGCATTTATTCTGTTATGTCAAAATTTAGTGATGTTTTTTCTTGGGAGTACAAGGATTTGAAAGGTTTTGACCCAGAACTAGCCCAACATACTATCGAATTAGAACCTGATGCAAAACCAGTAAGGCAAAAATAGAGACCCCTTAATCCCAAATTAGAACACCTTATGAAGGCTTAGTTGAATAAGTTAGTTGAGAGTGGTATTATTTTTCCTATCAAGCATTCTTCTTGGGTGTCAAACTTAGTTTCAGTTAGGAAGAAAAGTGGGGAAATCAGATTGTGTGTCGATTTCTGAGATTTAAATAAAGCATCACTGAAAGACCACTACCCACTCCCTTCCATGGAGCAAATTCTGCAAGTAGTTTCTGGTTCTAATAGATTTTCCTTGCTAGATGGTTACTCAGGTTATAACCAGATTATGGTAAAACAAGAAGATCAGTTCAAGATAGCATTCACAACTAAGTGGGGCATGATGGCCTACAAAAAGATTCCTTTTGGCTTGTCCAATGCTGGAGCAACTTTTCAACAAGCAATGGGCATGGCCTTTCACGACCTTATGAACAAGTTTGTTCTGGTATATCTAGATGACATTACTATTTTTTTCCAGAAATGCTAACGAACATCTTAATCATTTAGAGCAGATTTTTCAAAGATGCTGAGAGTTCGGAGTGTCTCTCAACCCGAAGAAGTGTATATTTTTTGTACACGAAGGTAAACTCCTCAAACACATTGTTTCAAAGAAAGGTATTTCTATAGATTTTGAAAGAGTCTCCGCAATTCTTGAATTACCATTACCAACTCACGAGAAAGGCTTGCAAAGCTTTCTTGGAAGAATAAATTTTGTGAGAAGGTTCATACCAAATATTGCAACCTTGTTGCAACCTCTCACTTTTATGCTTAAAATGAATGTCTTTTAGCTAGACCAAGGAGGGTAAGAGAAGTTTTGAGTAGATTAAAGAATCCCTTGTAGCTTCCCCTACCCTCATTAATCCAAAGTACAATAGATATTTCATTCTTTATGCATTTGGAGGAGTTGATATTGTTTCTGTCGTGCTTTTTCAATAGAATAATGAAGGTTTGGAGCAACCTGTGGCATTTTTCAGCCAGGTACTACATGATTATGAGTTGAAGTACTCTTTCATCAAGAAGCATTTTTTTGTTGTTGTAAGAAGCCTAAAAAAGTTCAAGCATATGTTGTCAAATAGAAAAATTCACTTACTGGTTGCCCATTCAACTGTTAAGGATTTCTTACTTAACAAAGATATTAATGATAAGTGTGCTAGTTGGATTACCAAAGTGATGGAATTTGACATTAATATTAAGGTAACTAATCTCGTTAGAGGCAAGGGTTTGTGTGAATAGATTGCAAGAAATGAGGACAGCAGCTTAGAAGAAGCTGAAAATGTTGACAAGGTGCTAAACAATGATGATGTAGTTCCTGTTACCATTTCTTCTGCTACTTGGTTACAGCAAATGATGCACTATTTACAAACTGGTGAGTGCCTCGAAGGCTTAGGCAGAGCAAAAAGAAGGTATTACAGATTACAGGCTATTCCTTTTACAATTATTGATGGAATTCTTTATAGAAGAGACTTTCAAGGTATTTTGTTAAGGTGCATTCAGCCTGATCAAGTTGATAAGATTTTAGCAGAATTTCATGATGGGCCTTCAGGAGGCCACTTTGCTACAAGAAAAATAGCCCTAAAAATTATGCGGGCTGGTTATTACTGGCCATATCTATTTAAAGATGTTATTGCTTGGGTCCAAAGATGTGAAAAGTGTGCCTTATTTTCTGGAAAACAGAGGCTTGCAACTCTACCTCTGCATCTGATTCAAGTGGAACAACCCTTTGCTAAGTGGGGTTTAGATTTTATTGGGCCAATCAACCTGCCTTCAAGAGCGGGTCATAAGTGGGTACTTACTACTATAGATTATTTTACCAAATGGACTGAGGTGATTGCTTTAAAAGAAGCAAATGAGACTTTTGTGCTTAATTTCTATCAAGACTTAGTGTCAAGATTTGGTACTCCAAATTCGATAATCTCTGACAATGGTTTGGCTTTTATTGGTTTAAGGATTTTTGATTGGTCAATTAGGAATAACATTTATTTGAACACGTCTTCTAATTATTATCCGCAGGGCAATGGTTAGGTGAAATCTACAAACAAGTATCTGATACGGATAATCAAGAAGACAGTTGAGGAAAATCAACAGACATGGCATGAAAAGCTGAAGTTAGCTCTTTGGGATGACATGGTGACTCCTAAAAGGGCCACTGGTTGTTCTCCTTATGTACTTGATTATGGAAAAGAAGCTAAGTTACCTATTTCTATTGAATTGCCAACTTTGAGTTTCATTAAGGAGCTGGAATTGTTGAATGAACAGCCTCTTGAAGTAAGATTTGCATAGTTGGTAGAGCTCGAAGAAACTAGAAAGGAAGCATTAATTCATCTTGAAATACATCAAGCTCAGATGAAGAACTCTTTTGATAAAAGGGCAAGACCACGAGATTTCATCACTAGTGATCTGGTTTTTTAAGTTGAATGAATATAAGAGCAAACCTGGATGACATTCCAAATTTGATGCAATTTGGGACGGGCCTTATGTGATCACGAAGTGCAAGGAACACAACTCTTTCCAACTTTCTAAGTTGATTGGTGAGGTGTTTTCTATCCCAGTTAATGGGATCCACCTCAAGCATTGCCTCTGAGATAATTTCTATCTTGTAAGTAGAGTAGTTGTTGCAAATAAGTGTGTTATGCACATTTCTTTTCAGTAGTTTTCTTTCCCTAAGCATTGTTGTGCATGTTTTGTTGGCCATTAGAGCCTATTTGTTTGCTTTCTGCTTGTTTTGTTTTGTTTTTCTGCTATTTGGAGTGTTGTTGTTCAAAGTACTAAGTTTCATGAAGGGGAAAATTTGACTCCGCGCCCAATGGAGTTTTTTTTAAAGGAAACTGATCTATGCTTAGCTGGCAAGCATTTAGTGGAAAATGCCAAAATATTACCAATTTTTTGCTACAGCTCAATTGGTGGAGCTGATGAAATATTGTTATATTTAAAAGTGAAAGAATAGTTATTTTGCATGTACTTAAGTGTTGTTTGCACTATATTATCATTTATCAAGTGACAGTTATGCAAGTGTTTTAAGAAAACTAAGTTTCAGAAGTATTGCTCGAAGGTTTTACAAATCAAATGGAGTATAGAACTGAGTATACAAATGATTAAGCATAACATAATGCTTTCATTTATTTCAAGAAGTTATTCATATTACATGTTTTCATTTTATTGCAAGAATACAAATGATGGTACAACTTTTCATTTCAATGCATTTCTTTCAGAATGGAAATGAAAGAAGAAATTTAAATATCCACACAAGTCATGGTTTTAGCCGGTTCCATTCATTACAAGAAAGGAAATATACAACTAAAAGAGAGAAGCAAATATCATGGGACATATCCGTCATTTCCTAAGTTGATCTTCATTTGATGCCTCGTAGCTTGCTTCGTAGTGCTTCCGCTCCTTAATGTACCTGCAAAATATTGAGAAGGGCGTCAATTAAGAGCTCGGGATATGAACTATACTACATGCCATACTAACAGAGATATATTTCAATCCTTGCAATGCATAGAATCAACAAAAGGAAAGAACAGAAACATGAACTGAAAAGGGAAAAATCATCATCATATATCATTTTTTGCTAACATTGTTTGTTTCCTTGTGCAGGTATAGGAAAAGTCATGTAGTTGATTATCTTTTGAAGACCAAGCATGTGGAGAAAAATAGGCTCCCACAAGGGTAGAGCTCGACATGCTGCCCCTTTGGTATTACAGATGGGGCTGAGTGAAGGAATGCAATCATCATGTTCGTTTGAACTATTCATGAAAGAGTAAAGAATATTTTTATTCATCAAAGCCATTAAGGCTACTGTTCACTCATAACAATCAAGTAATATGCTTTCCTGAAAGCTACAGGTGGACAGTAGACTTAAACGAGCTCAGTCAATTCAATTGAAATGCATCATTTTCATAATTGCAAATCTAAAATATTGCTATATAGTTTGTATTTTGCTGCCATGAGTGTTGTTTATGCATCTTGTTTCATGATATTACAACAATGTTCATATTCATAATGGTGATAGTGAACAAGCATACATAATGCCTCATTAACAAGAGCATTGTTCAATAAAGGAAAGTGTGTGAAGGGTTTAAGATTTTCATTTGAGAAGAGAGAAAGTGCATGGAATAGTTTTTTATTAAATGGAACATAAAAAATGCATGAAGAGTGCCAAGAAAAGGAGCAGTGATATCATCTGATCAAAGCATGGAGTTATAGACATTCATCTTTTATCTGGTGACTGAAGCAACATAAAGGAAATGAGATATCACAGTAATGCAAAAGAGGTTAGGGCAGATAGATAATCTACAGTTTCCAATCAAATTTTGTGTGCAGGATGGTGCCTTTTATGAAGGAAATGTGTTCCATATGCTGCCCTAAGTTTTTCAGTAATACAATGAAGGAGACACTCATTGTCTTGTAATTTTTTGAGTGTTAAGTCTTGTTGTTCTGAGTGAAGTACAGAAGTCTCATGAGATGCCAATATTTTAATGATAAAGAACAATAGCATTCAGTCAATTTTTAACCCTGAGAGGAGTAAATTCCTTCATGAAATACAACAAGGGTTTGGGCCAAATCACAAATTCTCACATAAGTTTGAAACCCACCTCTAGGTTTTGTCATTTCTTCTCATTTGAAACAGAAAGTAAATCTAGACTTCATATAAAGGGAGATGCCATATATATAAGCACAAAACTAAAATTTGCAAGGTCGAGCTAGGGTTTTCCATATAAAATGGGGATACAATAAAGCATTTATCCTGTTACAGAGCCGAGCCTATAAAAGCTTCATTTTGACAGAAAGAAACAAGTACAATGTTGTTACAGAATGCCATGAAAGGCTTTTAAATCAAAATGCAGTTTTCTTACAGAATGCCATTTACCCATGAAAGATTTTTTACAGAGATCAATGTAAGAAAAATTCCATGGTGGGTTAGGTTCAAATTTTGAATGTGTAACAAAGTATACAGATTTCTCATTGTTTCCAGCATACCCATGTGAGGATTTGAGTTTAAAATGCAGATTTCTTTCATTTTCCAGAATACCCACATTGGGGTTTTGAAATTAAAATGAAGATAGTACAATTTTATAGAATACCCACATGAGGTTTTCTACAAAGAAACAAGATAAACGTTTTCTCTCAAAATACACATACCCATATGGGGTTTTGATCTAGATGCAAAGAATACACAATATTCTCTTTTGGGTCAAGCCTAGGGAATGACAAAACCCATTTCAGTGCATGATGGTCGCGGCCTAGAAGGCCCATTTGTTTTTAAGAAAACCAAAATACAGCTAGAATTTTGTGATTCAAGAAAATGGAGGTTGTTGTTTAAAACAATAATAATAGCATGGCACCAAAAAACTTAAGATTTCCATACAAAGTCTCAACAGAGAAGACTCATAGCCACAGCCTAGGAACACATATTTTCTTTTTTTTTTTGAAAAAAAGCTTGATAAGAGTTATTTCAGAGGGAAATGCATGGCAAAGAAATACATTTACTTACCCTCATCATTGGAGAAAGACCCACAATCGAGTATTGAAGAATCAAGGAAAAAATGCAAGGTCGAGTTCACTCTCATGGCGACCAGTGAGGAAACACACAGGGAATACAAATGCATCAAAAATGGCAACATGCCACGGCCTTAAGGCCGAAAATCTTGTTAAAAATGAGGCAAGGAAGCTCGAAGGAGCTTAGGAATTCTCTTACCATCAAAAGATTATGGAGATTTGACAAGAAAAGCAAGCAGGGAGCTCGAATCTTGATCACAGAGGTTGAAAACCCTAGTTCACATCACGGTGGCATGCAAAGACTCTCTTCCAAAGTCTTCACTTTCAAAATGATGTGAAATAATAGGGATCCCTTAGTTTTGTTCTTTAGGGTTTCCCCCAACCCTAATTCGACTTAGGGGATATATTTCCTTAGTTTTAAAAAAAATTATGCCAAATAAAATACCATGGTGGCCGATAAACATTTACCCCTAAGCCTAAACAATACATGGTGATCAATGCCTATAATGGCAAACTTTCAATATGTTCAGGTTTCCCCCTTTTTTCCTAAGGCATTTTCATATATATGCCTTGATTTCTCATATATACCTTGGCCATATTTTTATTTGCATTAATACATATGTCGTAGATTATTCTTTTATTGATTTTAAAGAAATCAATTTAAATATTCATGCCTTTATTATTTGTTTTTGATTGATTTTTAGAAATCAATTATAGATTGGGGAATTGTTTTCGAAAGGAGGTATGGATAAGAGATGTTCATTATATTTTATGATTTTTTAAGAAAATCAATTATTGTAATTGGAGAAATAAGGTTGTGTTTTTTTTTTGCAAAAGATTTTCCAAAATATTTAATTGCAAAAAATAATTAGATTGTGAGAGTATTAAATCTACAAGCCATGTAAAGCAAGAATAAAACAAATTGTTTTATCTCTTTGCTATTTTTAGTAGATTGGTGAGTGATTTTTCTCCTTGGGTGGATTTAAGAATAAGGGGATAAGTCTGAGTTTTCTTTTTTGCTTTTAAAGCAAGAAAAGCTCAATTTTTGGAAGCTTTTTGGGAGGACATCAGAAAAGTGATGGTTTTTCACTTTTATGCCATATTTTGGAGCAGTTTTGAGGGCTTTTTTCCAAGCTTTCTTCTTGAGCTCGGATTAGGGTTTTGGAGATTTATCTTGAAGAAAGATTTGAGTTTTCTTAGTTCATATTCTAGTTTTTGGCTCTAACACATTTGGAGAGATTGTAAACTTTTTGTACTCATTTTTAGAATTTGATACTCCTTCAGTTGAATAAAGCAGCATTCCTATTTCTCAATTTTGTGTCTACTTGCAGTTTTAGTTTGATGTCATATTGTGATTTCTATTTTTAGAATCCTTGTTATGTCCTAATATTGTAATTCTTAATGCAGAAAGTTCAAAAATCAGGTTGCATGTTGTATTTAAATATGAATCTTCATGCAAATCATTTATGTGTTTAGTGTTCATGAGAGATTGTGAAGTATTGTTATTTTTTTGAAAGTTTTTTGTGGGTAAAAAACCAAAGTCATCACTTAGTCACCATTAAATTCTGAAAATAATTTTAAGTCATAGGTTTTAATTTCAGTTATTCTCTATCCATTTTTCCCAGAAAATCACTTAGAATAGGATCCATCATTCGGAGAACCAGCTCACTCAGGAGATTCTCTTTTCACATAGATCACCTACGTCTGAAAAGAATTTCCATGTTTCAACAAATAGTTTGATTTTTGCAAATCTGACAAAGAGTGCATATCTGATTGTTAACACTTCTAGCACCTCATAGAGGTTTTCACTATCAAATACACCCTTTGTTTTTACTTTTTCTAGGTCAAGAAGTGCCTCAGAGAGGTTTTCGCTAGGTGACCCTTTTTTATTTTGCTTCTTTTTACTTTTGTGGTTAGGGCGTTCATTTTCCCCCAATCCCATAAGATGTATGTACTGATCCACTAAAGGAAAGGTATCGATAGGTGCGCTACCATGTAGGTCCCAATCTATGAGTTCAGGATGTTGAAGGGATAGGCTAATGGTGCAAACAGATAGGCATTCGAACATGGAAGAAAGTTCAGTGTGATCTACATCATCATATGCATGTATGATGGACTCTTCCTCTAGTATGTCTTCAGGGAGACCGTTTCTCTCACTGACGTCATTAGAGGCACTAGATGATGCCATAGGACCCTTTTTCTTGGTGTCATATCCCAACCCCAAGTTTCTTGGTTGCACAAAGGTGTCTATCGGTTGTCGTCGTCCTTTTTCTTCTACACGAAGGCATCCCCCCCGATAATTGTGTTTCTCTGCAAACTTAGAAGGCCAATGATAGACCTCTTGGAAATATTCTTTCAAAGGGGGAGAGGGTTTAGGTTCCTCATGATATACCCATTGGCTAATGTCATCTTTTGGTGTGTCTTTCCTTAACCCAAGAGAGCGGAAGGTACTGGATCCCACATTCTTGGAGCTTAGGGTGATCTTCTCTTCTTCTTTTGGTGCCAACTGAGAAGGTTGGTCGTATGAGTGTGGTGAGGGTGGTGTAGTTTCCACGTTCAAAGCTATACGCATTTCATATTCACCACATCCTTTGTCAATGATCTGGACTTTGGTAAGGGTGGAATTAGATGTGGATGATGGAGTGGATGAAGTGGTGGCTAGTGCGGTGGTAGATGAGTGGGATGATGAAGTCTGTGGCGGTCCCATTTCCACTCTGGGACAATAATGAGAGTGGGGGAAAGAGGCTTCTAATGTGAGGAAATATTCAAATGATTGAGGATCCGCGTGTATGGTAACTTCTACCCTATTGAATGGGAATTTCAGACATTGGTGATATGTAGATGGAATAGCTTGCATGGTGTGGATCCATGGACGGTCGAGGAGGAGGAGGTTATAAGGGAGTTCCAGATCAAGGACATGACATGTAGTGTATTGTACAACTGGCCCAACCTAGATTGGAAGCCATATTGTTCCTTTAGAATCGTGCTCTGCATTATCATACGCCTTGATGGTGATGACTTGATTGTTTAAATCAGCATGGGTGTATCCCACCTATTTTATGAATTTCAATTTACAAAGGTTCAAGGCAGAACCATTATCTACCAAGATCCTTTTTACTTTATGACGGTTTACAAGGACCTCTAGATGGAGGGGACGATTATGGTTCGAGTCAATGCAGGGCATGTCATTTTGGCTAAAACCTAGTTGATAGGTGGCGGAGAGGTGCCCTACCAATGCTTGAAATTGTGTAGGGTCTATGTCATTAGGAACTTGGGTGTCCTGTAAGGCCTTATTTAGGATTTCTTGTTGTGCGGGAGAAGACTTAAGCAAATCTAGAATGGATATTTGTGTCGAAGTCTTTCCCAGATGGTCAAGAATGTCGTATTGAGAACTCATAGGTTGTGGCTAGGTGGATATGGAGGCTCTAGGGACTGTGATAGGGGTTCGACGGGTTGTAACAACACATTGTGGGTCTTTACCTTTTACACGTATCATAGATACATGTGGTTCTACTTGTTCGATGTGCATGAAAATGCCTTGATAATTAAATGGCACATTTTTGTAACTGATGTTGTTGGTGCTATTATTTTGGTCATTGTTGTTGCTAGGTCCTAGGTTTGAGTTTGATGTGCTAGGACCTTGGTAATGCTTAGGGAAAGCATTTTGATATATATGTAATTGAGTATTGGATGAAGGTGATTTGTTGGCATCCACATGTATGTCAGCCCGATCTATGAGATCCTGGATGTACGTTTTTAAACCTTGACATTTGTTTAATGTATGCCCTTTAATCTTATGGAACTCACAATACTCATTTTCTTTGTACCAGGTTGGTTTGGGCTTGGATTCGTCAATAGGCTTGGTCATAGGATATGTGATCGGGTAGTTGGCTTGAAGGAGCTTATGGAATACGATGCTCAAGGGCTCTCCTAGTTGAGTGAATTGGCGTTTGCTATTTACTTGATTGTTCTGATTGGATTGTTGGGGTGGAAGAGGTGCCCCTTGAGGCACCAATATAGCATTAGGAATTGACTGCTAAGGAGGGGGATATTGTGGATTTTGTGAAGCATTAGCCACTTGGACATGTTTAATGTCAGTGACACCATCATTGACAACATTTTTTTTTGTTCCAATAACAAGGCTTATCCCCAAAAAATTTCCCTTTATCATAGTTAAATATTTTGACTAGCCCTTTGGTGATAAGGGCCCTCTCAAGAATAGGACCTTTCTCCACTATTTCTATGGAGGTTGTGACACAGTGAAGTCTAAAGTTGTGGGCCATGTCCGGATGAGAGTTTTCGATGAACAGGGTGACCATGTCATTTTCCCTTAATGGGGATTTCATTTGACTGGCTAGAGCTCACCATCTTTGAAGATAGCTCGCAAAGGTTTCTCCCTCACGCTATTTTTCTTTCAGGAGATCTAGCGTATCGATATCCTTCTACAGATTAAAGGAGAAATGGGAGACAAACTCTTCTAAAAGCTGTGCAAAGGACTTGATAGATCCCTTCTCGAGACCCATGATCCAATCAAGATCTATTCCCTGTAAACTCCTAGGAAACAATCTCATGAGGTAATTATCATTATGCATGACTTCTTGACAATGGGCGTAGAACTCTTGAAGGTGAGCCTTGGGGTCTTAGTTCCTTTATACTTATCAAATTTTGGCATTTCAAAATGCTTCATGAAAGGAACTAATGAAATAGAGGAATCAAATGGATAGGGACAAATGTCCTCAAACTTGAACGATTTTTTGTTGGTCCCTACTTGTAAGTCCTTTAACGCAGCTTTGACTTCTTCCATATCTTTATTGATAGGCATTGCGAGAGTCGGATTGGATGGATTAGGTTGATTTTATGGAGGATATTGTTGATATGATGAGGATGGTGTTGAAGCAACTGGATCATAAGTGGGTTGATGTGTGTATGGAGGTGTTTGCTGGTATTGATTGGTGTAAGCAAATTATAGATTGACGTAAGGTGGATATGAGGATCATGGATTTTGATAATAAGAGGTGGAAGTTTCTTGTTGGTATGGTAGTTGTTGTTGATAATATGAAGTGGATGGAGAAACCTTTTGATATTGTGTAGTGGCTTGTTAGTATGATGATGTGGAAGCCCCTTGTTGGTAAGGCAGTGGTTGTTGATAGTAGGAGGTGGATTGAGCACCTTGTTGATAAGGTGGTTGTTGTTGCGTATAGGACGTGGATGAAGCACCTTGTTGGTATGAGGGCTGCTGCTGAGTGTACTATGGATTGGATTGGTAATTTTATGCAACATTGGGTTGTTGTGTACAATACGGAGGTGGTTACGGATTAGACGGTTGTTGGTATGGATTCGTGTGTGATTGTGGAGGACTAGTGTAAAGTGGTGGTTGATTTTGTGGTGGATTCTGAGAGGCCACATGGATATTTCGATTAGGATTGGACGTAGCAGTATACGTGGTGTATGTGTTGGACGGATGATAAAGATATTGTGTGAGAGGATTACATTGCATTTGTGTGGGAACGTGTGTATGCTAGGGTGGTTGTTTCTGCTATGGTGGTTATTGATAAAGTGGACGAAATGGGATGTGATGTTGTTGTGGGACCGTTGTAGAAGCTCCATGGTGTGGTTGTGGTGGGTGTGATGTAGTTTGTGTCACTTGATGTGTAGGAATGTTAGTGTGTTGCCGAGCAATCAGAACATTTTTTGCGGAATGGTGGTATTCTATTGTAGGATTGTGACGTTTTGTTGTGGAGGTTATTGATGAGGTGGCTAAGATGAAACAACAGTAGTGGTATGTTGTGGTGGCACTTACGAGCGGATAGCAGTGTGTTGCGGTAGTCCTTGCAACATAGTGGATTGATGAGGATTAATGAGAGGCTACTAAAATGCAAGGATATTACCTTGAGGTGGCGATGGTAGATTGCTAGCTGGTGTAGGTCCTAGAGGTGGAATCAATGCAAGGATTGGAGTGCCCCCAGTGTTGATGGGTGGTTGACCTGGATGCTGAGGTGGGAGTGGTGGAGCAGATGGAATGTTCTATGGTATGCCATAGGAATAGGGGTCATTAGGATTGGGCGGTGCCGTAGAGGCGGCAAATGGGAGGCTAGGGTAACTGGCGACTTGATGTATCACAGAATTTTCAAACTCAGGGTGATACCAATTGTCTATAGGTGCACCTTCAGGGACAAAAATTTCCTAGAACATTTTGTGAGGTCTGTGGATCTTGAGGCACAGGAAGAGATTGGGTGTCGGTATACTGAGACATATCAAAATCAGGTGGTGGTTTGACTCCTTTCATGATCAGAGTAGCAAGAATCTTATCCCCACGCTCATTGAGGAGGCGATCCATCATCTAAAAATTAGTGGGATTGCTTAGGTATTCGTCAATGGTGACTTCAGGCTAATTGACCATGTTTTCATCTTTGGGAGGTGAGGTGTTTTGAATGTCAGTATTGGACTATGACGAAGAACCGTTAGTGGGATCTTGTGGCATATTTGCACCATTGTTGGGATCTTGAGGGATATTATGTTGGGAACCTTGGGCTTGTTTTTTTTCCATTTTCTTCTTGGCTTGTGATTGAGTCTGAATGGGCATGAAAGTACATAACTACTATGTGAACTAAGATGATGCTAGACTCTACAATGTAGTGATGATTGAAGGATTTATTTGATTGGATAAGGGATCAGTTGATTGAACGATTGGATAGGGATGTGACTGGATTATATTGGATAACATTGATTGATGAAACAATTGATAAGATTGGATGATTGGATGAGATTGGATCATGAAAGGGATTCTAAACCAAGTTCAGAAATCACCCTAGGTGACTTAAGGTGTTGATTGATTGGATAAAAGGACAGATAGATGATTGCGGCACCAAATCCAACTTCATATGGAAGTGGATTGATTGGACCGAATGATGATGACTAACTCAAGACGGATGACAATCCTAAGTAGATGTTGTAGGATGACAATTGATTTTAGACACCTAGGTCAATTTGGATAATAACTTCAAACGAAGTTCAGAGGATTTGGATTGGGAAAACGATGAGGGATATGTAACCTAGAGATGCTTTATGATGTACCTATATGATTCAGATGATGATCAAAAGATGCAAAATGGTTGGATAAAGATCAAACTTGCTTAACCGAGGTGAAAGGTCACCCAACTAAGGTGCAAGACCGCCCAACTAGGGCGCAAGGTCTCCCAACTCAAGGACAAGGTAACCCAAGTCATGGGCAAGGTTGCCCAACTCAAGGGAAAGGTCACCCAACTCAAGGGAAAGGTCGCCCAACTCAAGAGAAAGGTCACCCAAGTCAAGTGCAAGATCACCCAAGTCAATGGAAAGGTCGCCCAACTAGTTTTCAGACTTTTCTAAATCATAAAAGGGTCAAATGGATGCTCAGAATAGGAAAACGGACACTCAGAATGGGGAAATGGAGTTGTCAAATGGACGCACGAAACAGGCAAACGAATGCTTAGAACGGGCAAATGGATGCTTGGAATGGTCAAACAGACACACAGAATAGGAAAAAAAAAACACTCAGAATGGGGAAATGAACACTTGGAATGGGGAAAAGGATGCTTGGAATGGGGAAACAGACGCTCAGAACGGGGAAACAGACACTCGGAACAGGCGAACGGATGCTCGGAACATGTGAATGGACCGACGGATTGACTAAACAGAAGGCGAGACTGACTGTTCAAAGTGCAAAATCACCCAACTTAGTGGTAGAATCACCCCTATCGAGGGAAAGGTCACCCAAGTCAAGGAAGAATTTCCCCTCTTGGTGAAACAGGTGAATTTGATGGGTTGTTTCATTGATAGTGACTCAGACAAAGAGCATAATCGTCCCTGTTGAGGGCAGGGTTGCCTCTATTAAGGGCAAGGTCACCCCTATTAAGGGAAAGGTCACCTTTTCAGTGAAAGATGGGTGATTCTGACAGGAATAGACAGTGAAATGACTCAGACAGAAGGTCAAGTCACCCCTGTTAGAGGCAGAATCGCCCCTATTTAGGGCAAGGTTTCCCCTGTCAGTAGACCTGGACTTAACTTGGGTAAAAAAACTATGGAAAAGGATAGAAAACATAGCAAACAACAAGAAGAAGGAAAATGCTAACTTGACTAAACACTAACTTGACTAAACAGAGATTCACTGGTTTTGCATAGAAAAGATAGTTCAAACAACACAATCCTAAGATTAGTGAAAAGGGTATGGCCAACACGGTCCTCTAACTAGGCTAAACAAGGCAAACTAGGGATTCCTCGATATATGCACAGTACGTGAGGCACAACCATGAACACTAGCCCGTCATAGGCATGAGTCAGAAGCCCCAGTGAGGTACTGGAAACTTGGACCAACTCTTCACGTCTTATCTAGGTATCACCCTAGCTTCGACGCTCTGCCAGACACGACGTGACTGGATTGGGGTACAACTTTGACTCTCCCCCCTTTATATACCCCGTCAGTACACATGGTTGGGATCATCCCTTGGGGTGATGAAATCCCCAAGAAAGTCCCACTAAAAAGAGAACACTAAACGTTTTTGGCTAGTCCCAGGCTCACACGAAGTGCAAGGGGAAAGCTTGAATGATCTAGTGCCTCCTAGGTAACACAAAGGACTAAGTGAGCTACGATTTCTCTTGCAGAGTCACCTCTATGTAACTTGAACCTGCAAAAATTAAAACAATAGCAAACGTGAAAGAAACAAACCCATCTGTGGGTCCCAACGGACATGCCAGAAATGTGTGCAACACTATTTACTAAACCTAAAAGATGAAAAAACAAAAGAATGCAAAGAAGAAAAAACACAACACCACCTCAAGATTAGCCTAATTTGACCTAAACAAAATAAATATTTAAGCAAGAGATATACCTTGTCCAAGTGATCCTTTTGGTTGGCCCTTTTTTCAAGATTTGATGTGTTCTCCTTGATGGAAAAAGTGATAAAATGCTATGCAAAGTGATCTAGATTGCAAAATGAATGCAATAAAAGATGTGGGTATTTAGCTAAATGTATGAGATGGATGGAATGCAAGCTTGAAGAGTGCAACAATGGAGGATAAATATGCAAGTGCTTGAGATTGCTTGAAAATTGCTAGAGAGTAGAATGCTTGAATTGTGAATGTGAGTGAATAAATTGAATGAGAGAAAATCTTCCATTTTAAGGGAAGAGCCTCTAGAGGAATCAATGGCTAGGATTTAGCCAACATGGACAATATGGAGGGTGGTGGTGAGTTGAGGACTCACAAGCCCCCACATCTTTCCATGTGGAAGGGGAGGTGTCACAAGGACAGGTGATGTGGAAAGAGGACATGTGAGGTGGAGGTACTTGCAAGTACCTTGGGATTAGAGGAAAATATCCTCAAAAAGAAAGAACTTGTCCCCATATGAGAGTGATGGTGACAAGTGAGGAATTTTAGAAAGTCCTCTCTTATCATCATGGGGATGAGAAAAGTTGTTGGGGGAATAAATGTGAATTTTAAATTCACATGATTGGGGAGTACCTTGGGGATAATACAAGGTCCTCATAAAGGAGGTCCTTGTCCCATGTGACGGATGTGACCTATGAATAAATTTAGAATTTCCCAACAACTTACATGGGGAAGAGAAATGCATTGAATGAATAAATGTGATTTTTTAATTCACATGGGGAAGAGTTCAAGGCTTAAAAGGGAAAGCACTTATGAAAGGTTGACTTGTACGACATACCAAAGATGGCATGTGATTAGATTAAGGTTGTGCAAACAGGTCATTAAGAAGATTAATGAAGGATTAGAGACAAGTGACCAAATATGGAGGATGTGACATTAATCCTGATTAAGGGTGTGCACATCCTAATCATGGATTATTTAAACTAATCCAGATAACAAGAAGATTATGGAGGATGTGACAAGGAGAGAGAAAAGAGGAAATTTAAAATTGATTTAAATTCAAAAAGGCTAAATGACTAAATTAAATAAATTTATATATTTATTTAATTTAGAGAAGGATGAAAGGTAAATTATTTAATTATTAAATTAAATACTTTAGAAACCTTAGGAAAGGGGGAAATATTAATTAAATAAACCATTTAATTAATATCGATGAAATGGGCGAGTAATGAAGATGATTTTGACCATATGGGAGTGGTCAAATTTGGATGCCTACAAATATCATCAACATAAACTACAACAATCAAATAATGATCACCTTCATTTTTGATGTATAGATTGTTGTAGCAATACCTCTTTTGAAGCTTTGTTGTTGTACATATTTATCCAATCTTGAGTACCAAGCCATGGGGGCCTGTTTCAATCCATATACTACTTTCTTTAACCTACATAAATGATCCTCATTTTCAAATAGGATGAATCCTTCAAGTTGTTCAATATATACTTCTAGGTTTCCATTCAAAATGCTAATTTTGTTGACTTCTCAGTTGTCTTTGGTTGTCCTTGATGAAAAAATCTATTGGAATGCTCTTTGGTATGCATTTTTATGGTGATTCGGGATTTAAATTATATATTGGCTCTTGATGTTTACTATTGGATCATATGGTGATACTCCTAGTTCATGGCATGCTCTTTCAATTTCAGTTCTTTACTTGATGGTATTGACATTTGACATGGTGTTCTTTATGTCAGGACAAGCATAAGCTTCAGATATGTGTCTTTGCTTTCATGATAGCCATAGGTATTGGACAGCATCATGATTGTGAGTATCAGCTTCATAAAGTGATCATGGATATGTTTGAAGGTTGTTTCAGGTGATATCATTTCAGTATACCTATATCACTGGTTCTTCTTTGATATATTGTGGCATTGTTCTTACATTGATAAGGACTCATATTTGTTCACGTTTATATATTCGACTATTGGTTCAATGACATGTGTTTATCTGCAAAAAAATTTTGAGATTATGTCATTGGCAGTATAGTTGTTCACTTTGGCATTCACAGATGCTAGTAATAGGATTATAGAATGGCATCTACAGGCTATATTGGCACATAATTCTTTGAGTATCTTTCACCAAGGAAATATTTTATCATTTGCATTATATTGGTTTACTTGGATTCACCATTGGTTTCACTTGATGTTAAAATTCTTCATAAGAGGACATATTGTATTTGTCTTTGGTAATTATCGAGCTCCTTATATTTGACATGGCTTTGTTTAATACTCTTTGGCATTGGTGGTGCATAAAGGAAATTGGGCTCATATGGTTTCAATTGGTAAATGAAGTCACATGAATTAGAGTTCAAGGACTTATGGTTAAATTTTTAAATAATTACACACATCGGCCTTTTTGTTAGTGATTAAAATGTAAGCCATTTAAATGGCTATTGGTTATCACATTGTCGAGCTTCACTTAGCATATCGACCACATAGTCATCGGGCTACAACTTATTTGTTTGGTATTTGGTTTCATTGATTTCAACTTAAGTTATAAGTCGGTCTTGACTTCTTTCGACAGTTGATTGATTTTATTGTTCACATGTTATGTGTGGTCTTTGGCAGCGACATTATGTAACTTGGAATGACAGCTTAGATCATTGTGTTTTCATTACTCACGTGGATTGTGAGTGGGCAGAAATATGACAATTGATTGTAACATTATGTTGTCGGTGTTTGTGGATTTCAAAATGATTAGAATGCGGCTTGTGGATTCTAAATGATTATGCTTTTTGTCAAAATTCTCTATGGTAAAAGAAGATAGGGAAAAATCATTTTGTCTTTTTTGTTTTGTTCTGAAGACAAACCCTAGCCACCATGCATGTTTACAGTGATAGTTATTGAATCTTCAGTGATGGTTTTTTCTTGAGCTAGTAGTATGATGGACAATGTAGAAAGAAGAATGGTTGACTTGTAGTTGAAAGCGGAAGTAAAGAAGGCAGATTTTGTGAGATTTTTTTTTAGTTTTTGGCCACCGTAGTAAGGTAATATCTGCACAATCTTTTGGTTCTTCGAAGTAAATGTTGATAAGTTTTTCCTTCATCAAAAGTGAAAAAGGTAAAATGATTTCAGTTGCATTTGTTTAGGATTTAGTTACTTCAAAATGAGAATAGACAGTTTTTGTTCAAATGCATTTTCCATTTTTGATAAACCCTAGTTAACTCAAGGGTTTCAAAATTTTGGAATAAAGGGTTTTGCAAAATGTGAATAAGGTGTTAGTATTCTAGTCTATAAAAGCATGGTATTTTCAGCCATTGAAAAGTGATAGAGGTTGGAATGAAATAATTGAGTTTTTTGTAAAAAAAGAATAAGGGTTTCTGACAAAAATATTCATGTATTCAAAAGAGATAGATGAGAGCTTAAATTGTTTGATTTCTTTGATTAAAAAAAAAAAGAGATAGCATTCAAAATTTTAGTGTGATTATCTTGGTACTGTCATATTTAGTACATATTATAATGGGCATTATTGTATATCTTTTATATGTACTATGTTGAGATTTTCTAATTGCAAAAATAATGCAGTTATAAGGTCCTGACAGTTTGCATGGTTATTGAGAAACTTTGTAAAGGAGTTGGTGCTCCTACTGAAGTTGGTGCTCCTAAGTTGTTACAGAGTTGGTGCTCTGAAAAATATTGTAATCAATTTGGAATTAAACCTGTAAGGCATTTTGGAGTGGTTTTTCTACCCCAAGAGGGTTTTCCACTCGTCAAAGTTTTGTGTTTCTCTTTTGTGTGGTTTATGCTTATCTTGCTTAAGTTTTCAATATGTATTTGTCAAAATGGTTCATGCAATGCTCTAATACATTTTTTCATTATTTCAATCTATCTAAAATATTTCATAAATGTGGATGTTCATATTTCAGATCATTGTCTTGTTGATACTCAATGTTATATGATCAGTTAGTTCAAGCATTATAGTATAATCAAACAACTCAAACACATACTTAATGTGGTCAATGATTTGTTCTTGATAAAGTTGCAATCATATAAATTCATTGTTTGAGTTTAGTTTCAAAGTTGTTTTGTTAAAAGATCACATTGAAACAAAGTGGTATCTGTCTCAAGGTCTCCTTTTATTTTGCACATCAAGGTTAAAATTTTAAAATTATATGTTACTCTGATTCACCCCCCCTCTCAAATTAATTCATCTTCCAACAATTGGTATCAGAGCGTAGGCACCTGCATTAGGTTTCATACCTAGGATTGATTCTGGTCTTGGAAGTTTGTCAAATATCTCACAAATTCAAGAGGTATTTTTGTCTGTGTGTATAGTCTATATGTTTTGTGAAAACTTATCTGATTTTGATTGATGTTGATGTAAAGAGCTATATTTTTACATAAGCCTAACCAATTTAAATTCAACCAAGTTCTTGATAAGAGGAGTATTTTGGGTAAGTGCAAAAGAAACAGAAGTCAGAAGAAAAACACTAGTGTAAAGTCTAGTGAAGTTTTGTCTCAAGAAATACCTCTGCCAGTTAATCCTAAATGTGATCTTGTAGTTGGAGAAGAAGAAATTCACTTAGTAAGTGAAAAATAATATGAAGTTGATGAGTTTGAGGTTGATTTGGAGGAAGAACTGCTTGCTTCCTTAGATGAACTTAAGAGGCTTAGAAAAGAAAATCGGGATCTTAAGGTATGCCTACAAGAAAGTGTCAATGTTAATAAAGTTGTAATACAAGATCATAATGGTGATAAAAATATTATTGAATTTCTGAAAGCCCAAATGGTTGATAAGAAAAAGAATGAAGAAGGATTGGAAGCCAAGTTAAAATACAAGGATGAGTTGTGTATTAAACTATAAAATGAGATTTCTTCTTTAAAGAAATGTTCAGATAATGATTCCTTGCTAAAAGAACTAACTCTTAAAGATGATGTGATTATTAGTCAGAAAATTGAAATTGAAGAATGTAAGAGGATAGCAGATGTAGTAAGGTCTGATTTAGAGGTTAAAAAGATTGAATGTCTAAAACTTGAAGGAGAAGTAGTTGCATTAAGGAAAGAGCTTGAAAGTGTCAAGGTTCAATTAGATAAAAAATCAGAAATTTGATCATAGTGCTAATCTATTGCATGAGATGATTGGCAGACAAAAGAATTCTAAAGATCCTACAGGAGTAGGATATGAAAAAGGCCAAAGTTCAAGAGTTCAAGATGAGTCTCAACATGAAATAGTCTTTGCAAAAAAAGGTGGACAAAGTTTCAAGGTTAGGCAGACTCCTAAGAAGAAAATAGACTTGAACAATCATACTCCAAAAATAGAAAGCAAAGTTGTTAACAGATTCACGGGTTTCTCATCTACCAGAAAATGTCAATCAAAAAGGTATAATTATTCCCAATTCCATGGTTACTACTATTCATGTCATGTTTATGGACATAGGGCTAGAGATTGTGAAAGATATGTCAGAAATAATTATAGTTCATCAAATAAGAATAGTTGCACTATATGTTATATATGTCACAAATCTGGTCATGTAGCAACTAACTGTTGGTGGAATGATAAGAATGGTAATGAAAGTTCTTACAGAATGCCTAGAATAAGTTATCGTTCTTTTGGCTCAGATCATAATATCATATTTTTTAGATGTAATTGTCTTGGACATAGAGCTCAATCTTGTAGAAATAATTTGATGAGATCATCTAGACATAATAAAAGGACAAATACCTTAACCAAGCAACAATAGGTAGATACCTTGAGCAAGAAAAAGAAAGGGACTATACAGGTTTGGAGAAGAAAGCAAGAAAAGTAGAAGGAAGGAATTAGTCTTGTGAATGATGCACAAGGGTCATCTCTTAGCGTTTAATGGTTGTTTGGTTTTAGGGGAGTAATCCAAAGTTTTATTTTCTATCCCCAAGGAATTTTAGAATGTAGTGGATCAAGTATTTTTGAAGTTTTGGTGAAGTTTGTCAGCTTCATGGTCCATGTAAGTTAACTATGAAAGAACAGTGGTATATTTGTGGTTAGCAATATTTTTTAACAAAGAAGTTGGTTTGTGTTTGAGCTAAGATATTGTTTTCTCTTTTGTAGATAGTTTATATAAACATTACTAGATTGGTTTGTAAATGCTACTTTCTCTGTGATTGTTGTTGCAGTCGTTTGATGACTTTTAGTACATGACTGTCAGCATACATAATAGTATTCTTCATGATTCTCATGCAAATAATCATGTCATAAATGAATCTCAGAGTATCAAGGATGACATTATGTTTTGGCAGGATGACTTTGGAACAAGTATTGCGATGTGTGTAGCAATCAGCATAACATCAGCTTTATGATTTTTATTGGATATGTATTCATCACACTTTGATAAGTTATTGTACACAGTATTCAAAATCAGACAGTAAGTCTCATTTCATCTGACAGTATGGATGTTTCATCTCTTGAAATGTATTCTACAATAATACGATCATAATAGGACCAGGGATGAAGGTTTTGGCTAACTTGGTCGATGTTCTCAATACATTGCATACCTAGTATATTTTTGATGATAATTTCAAAGTTGAATGTAAAGGGACACAATTTTTGTGGTGCATATCATAAGTAGCTCATAATTGAATTTGAGTTTGTGTATAAAGCTTGGTATGCAGTGGGTGGTCTATGAACTTGAGATGTCAAGATTTTTTTCATGGTAAGTAATGATATTGAAATAGAAAGTTTATTTCATGAGCATCTACTTATCACTGCATTCTCTATACACTCAGTTAAGTAAAAAAAAATTATAACAGCGTGTTGTTGGCTTATTATCCAATGGTTTCAATGTTTGTTGTTATGAAACTACATAAGCATGGAAATGGAGATGTGTGTGTGTAAGGAACACAAGTATTGAAGATGAGACACCTTGCATTGGAGCTAGTCTACATTGTATTCTATTTAACAGTGTAATTTCATGAAGTCAATGATGCTATGTTTGATCATTTTAAGTTCTTTCCTAAGTCTATCTTTCAAAGATTTGTGATTTGGTAAGCAATATTTAATGAAATTCTATGAAGAAAGTGAAGTGTTATGTTGAAGTTATCTTGCATAAAAATGGACAGTGAGTTGTTTGAAGTCTGAATTCACGTAATGATAAAGGCAGTTAGCTGAAAGACATTAACAGTGAATGTTGCTTGACAGATACTGGTGAAAGGAGCTTTATGTCATTTTATGGTACTCGGGATGAAAGGAGATTTGGTGGTTTTATGAAGTATAAGGTTTGATACAATGAAAAATTGTTGGCCTAATATTGATACTACCATTTTAGTAAGTAATTTTTGAGTATGACAGTGGTATCTACTTGTTTAATGTATATAAACCCTATTAGATTTCTTTGGCAGTAGTATACTGGTGCAGGAGCACCCAAGCTCTTCAAGGAACTCTTCAGGAGATAGGAGAATGCAGGGGTCTTGAAGACCTATCAATCACCTCAAAGCATCAATTATGATATCTTGGAGCCTATAATGGCCTTTGGAATGGGTGAACACATCAAAGAGGTCAAAAGTCCTAAGGGTCCTAATAAGGATCCTAGGACCAAATTTTAATGTAAATGGAACAATAATGTTCTAGGAGGTTAGATAGGAATATAGTGTTTTAATTATTTCAAATAAGGTTGGATGTTAGAGATTCAATAGTTTTTAGGTTGTAGGAATCAATAAAATAAGAGTTGGAAAATTCAGATTTTTGAATTCCAATTTGGGCGGGTAACTAGCTTTTATGAGTTTTAATCACTTTTATGCAACTTAATCAATCCCAAACGGTTGGATCAGTTAGGGAAAGGATATACAAAGCCAAAATAATCATTTTTATGGAGGTTGGACGTTTGGAGCAAGCATTGTACAGACTGTTTTCTGGAAATAGTGAAAAACACAGTTTTTGGCACTTTTATGGTGTTCTTTTGTTAAATACTTGATCTCTATTGAACCTATGTCTAGTAGGATGCTTTAGGATTTTGTGTTTACATATTTTAACACCATTGAAGGCTTTGAAAGCAGTGATAATTAATTTCTTTGCATTTTATATTGACTGTCCAAAAAAAGAACACAGAATTTACACTAGTTTGAGGGTTTATCATGGATAAATGATCCATTTCATGGGAGTTTATGACTATATCTTGTGAAATGGATCATATTTAACATGTACCATACTGGACTAATAATATAATGTGCATGAGAGATGAATACTATGGTGTACACCAAGATTTGACTGTGAAAAGTGCTTGAAGTTGGAGGCTAGGGTATAGCAACAGAAGATTTTCCTTAATGAGGGGCATGTTTTTGAGTTGGGATAGACTAAATATGTTGTCCTAATGGTGTAGAGTCAATGAGAAAGTTTTGGAAGTGATTGGAAGGTTAGTTTTCAAGAAGCCCTAGTTTTTGAGGCAAGTTAAGGAGGGTTTTGTGTTTGAGCATGTTAGAGGTGTCATAGAGGTCTAAAAACTTGGAATCATTGGTTTTGAGTCATTTTAAGGTATTATTGAAATTTTCATGGTCATGGGTTGAGTTTAAAGAGGGATTTCTTTGAAAAAGAGGGCTAATTAGGCCTAAATTGGAGGAAACAACAGATTTTTGATTGGTGTGCTCCAAAACAAGTGCCATCAAGAATCTAGTATGTTATGTATCATCACAAACCACATCTAGTTCAATCATTATTTTGGAGGTTCCTTTGGAAATTTTGAGTGCAAAGTCAAAAATCCATCGCTAGAGGCCTAGTTGGCTAGTAGCCTAGTTAAGGTGGAAATTTGGTTTTGTGTCTAAGTCAAAGGGTTGGGCTTTGAAATAATTCAAAAAAAAAAAAAATTGGGTCTCTTAAGAGTGTTTCTAGGGTTTGGGTCCATAAGGAAGGAAAATAAGTCATTTGGTGCATTATTGAGGTTTGTCTCCATCAGAGTGCCTGGAAGAGTGGTTGAGATTGTGTCTTGCAAACCTTGAGAACTTTGTGTTTCTTTCAAAGTCCCAGACCCTCTACATCAGAGTGGTATCAGAGCAGTGAGTAGGTCCTTTAGGGATTGAAGAAACAGCAATGGCACCAAAAAATCAATTGGCAAGAGAGTTGGAAGAGTTGAAGGAAATCTTGGAAAGGGAGAGAAGAGAAAGAAGGGAACAAGAAGTAGCAAGAGAGCAGGCCAGAGCAAGAGAAGAAAGGCAATGGAGAAGGGAAAGAGAGACCATGCAAGCAAGGACAAATAACCTTGAGAGGAGTAGGAGGAGAGAAGACCAAGAAGACCAAGAAGACAATGATGAAGATGAAGAGCATGTGAGGGTAAATCAGGAACATCAAGCAGATGAGACAGAGGACCCTGAGGAAAGGAGGTTACTGAGATTGTTGAAGGAAGTACAAGGTCATGGAGGAAAGAGTCACATAGATTTTCCTATCTATCAAGGGAAGATGGATAGTGAAGAGGTGTTAGGATGGCTTGATGCCTTAGAGAACTATTTTGAGTTTGAAGAGATGGATAAAGAGAGGAAGGTTAAGTTTTCCAAAACCAAGTTGAGAGGTATAGAATTGACATGGTGGACTAGTTTTTAGAATGATAGGATGGCTAGAGGATTGGTAAAAGTTTCTACATGGGCTAGGATGAAGAGTTTGGTCAAGGAGCAATTCCTACCATCTGATTACACAATTCATGTGAAGAGGATGAGGCAGAATTTAAGGAAAAAGGACATGGATGTGATGTCCTATACTGAGCAATTTCACAAGCTTAGTATTAGAGGAGGTTATGAGGAAGAGGATTAGAAAATAGCTAGGTATATCAATGGCTTGAGGTACAATCTACAAGATGAGATTGGTTTGCAATTTCCAAGGAAATTAGGAGAATGTTTTCAGTTGGCCATTAGAGCAGAAGAAAAGGTGAAGAGGAAGCAAGAAAGATCAAGAAATGGTGGAAGAGGAGGTAGTTCAAACAGGGGCAGAGGTAATAGAGAACAAGGACAAGGCAACAATGACAAGAGCAGCAATGACAAAGGCAAAGAGGTATTTTCTTATCAAAGAGGTGGATACACTCCTAGAGAAGGAGGCAGATTTGGACAAGGTAGAGGGCCATTCGCAGGTAGGTGTTTCAATTGCAATGAATCAGGGCATCCTTCCTTCAAGTGTCCTAAATGGGAACAAGCTGATAAAGGCAGAGATAGGAGAGCTAACTTGGTACAAGAAGAAGAGGACAAAAAGGAAGAATAAAAAACATTCATGGCAGACCCTGTGACTGATGGTGAGTTTCTTATGGTCAAGCAAGGAGAAAGACTTCATCAAGAGCCAAAGGTAACTATTTTTAAGACTAATTGTCTCAGTCATGGTAAGATATGCAGATTGCTCATAGATTCAGGGTCACATAGCAATTTAGTTTCACTTGATATGATAACCAAGTTGGGAATTGAAACATTTGATCATCCTACTCCCTACAAGGCCACTTGGGTAACTCAAGGACAACATGTAGAGATTTGTAAGAGGGCTTATGTAGATTTCTCAATTAGATCATATCAT
This sequence comes from Sequoia sempervirens, assembly GCA_007258455.2. Taxonomy (NCBI): domain Eukaryota; kingdom Viridiplantae; phylum Streptophyta; class Pinopsida; order Cupressales; family Cupressaceae; genus Sequoia; species Sequoia sempervirens. Next base: position 201,471,765 of record VDFB02193867.1, read on the forward strand.
GATAGGGTGCTTTGTGATGTCATTCCAATGACTTGTGGTCATATCATCTTGGGGAGACCATGGCAGTATGCTAGAAGGACATTGCATGATGGATTCCATAATACATATTTGGTGCATAAAGGAGATGTTAGATATAAATTAGTGCCTTTGCCTTTGGAGCAGTCAAATGAAATTTTTATGATCTATTTTGAGAAACATTTGCAGGTGAATAAGCAGGGTAAGATAGGTAAGATAGGGGAAGATACTGGTTGGAAGAGGAACGATGAGTTGCAGCAGATATATGAAGAGTACAGTCCTAAAAATCAGAATGTTTGGGACTTGGACAGTATTAATATTGGGAGTATTTAATGCCCTATTGTTGAGGGTAATAGGAGTGATGTTCTTTCACAAGGAAATGAGTGGAATAAAGGCAGAAACAGGGTACAAGGACAGGCTGTTATCAAGCAGCAAAAAGGACAAACAAAACAGATTTTTGACACTAACATGATGAATGACATGAGTGCAGATTGGAAGAAGAGGAAGACAGTGACTTTGGGAGATTACATGCCCTTTCATGTGAAGATGAAAACATACAGGAACAAGGAGTATTATGGCAGCAACAAGTTGGATGCTTCTTGGGGCAAGAACTCTTTCTTTCTTGGGGAGAATGGTGCAAGAGCACCCAAGCTCTTCAAGGAACTCTTCAGGAGACAGGAGAATTCAGGGGTCTTGAAGACCTATCAATCACCTCAAAGCATCAATTATGATATCTTGGAGCCTATAATGGCCTTTGGAATGGGTGAACACATTAAAGAGGTCAAAAGTCCTAAGGGTCCTAATAAGGATCCTAGGACCAAATTTCAATGTAAATGGAACAATCATGTTCTAGGAGGTTAGATAGGAATATAGTGCTTTAATTATTTCAAATAAGGTTGGATGTTAGAGATTCAATAGTTTTTAGGTTGTAGGAATCAATAAAATAAGAGTTGGAAAATTCAGATTTTTGAATTCCAATTTGGGCAGGTAACTAGCTTTTAGGAGTTTTAATCACTTTTATGCAACTTAATCAATCCCAAACGGTTGGATCAGTTAGGGAAAGGATATAAAAATCCAAAATAATCATTTGTACGGAGATTGGACATTTGGAGCAAGCATTGTACAGATTGTTTTCTGGAAATAGTGAAAAACACAGTTTTTGGCACTTTTATGGTGTTCTTTTGTTAAATACTTGATCTCTATTGAACCTATGTCTAGTAGGATGCTTTAGGAGTTTTTGTTTACATATTTTAACACCATTGAAGGCTCTGAAAGTAGTGATAATTAATTTCTTTGCATTTTATATTGACTGTCCAAAAAAAGAACACAGAATTTACACTAGTTTGAGGGTTTCTCATGGATAAATGATCCATTTCATGGGATTTTATGACTGTATCTTTTGAAATGGATCATATTTAACATGTACCATACTGGACTAACAATATAATGTGCAGGAGAGATGAATACTATGGTGTACACCAAGATTTGATTGTGAAAAGTGCTTGAAGTTGGAGGCTAGGGTATAGCAACAGAAGATCTACCTTAATGAGGGGCATGTTTTTGAGTTGGGATAGGCTAAATATGTTTTCCTAATGGTGTAGAGTCAATGAGAAAGTTTTGGAAGTGATTGGAAGGTTAGTTTTCAAGAAGCCCTAGTTTTTTAGGCAAGTTAAGGAGGGTTTTGTGTTTGAGCGTGTTAGAGGTGTCATAGAGGTCTAAAAAATTGGAATCATTGGTTTTGAGTCATTTTAAGGGACTATTGAAAGTTTCATGGTCATGGGTTAGTTTAAAGAGGGTTTGCTTTGAAAAAGAGGGCTATTTAGGCCTAAATTGGAGGAAACAGCAGATTTTTGATTGGTGTGCTCCAAAACAAGTGCCATCAAGAATCTATTATGTTATGTATCATCACAAACCACATCTGGTTCAATCATTATTTTGGAAGTTCCTTTGGAAATTTTGAGTGCAAAGTCAAAAATCCTTCACTAGAGGCCTAGTTGGCTAGTAGCCTAGTTAATGTGAAAATTTGGTTTTGTGTCTAAGTCAAAGGGTTTGGCTTTGAAATCATTCAAAAAAAGTTTGTTTGGGTCTCTTAAGAGTGTTCCTAGGGTTTGGGTCCATAAGGAAGGAAAATAAGTCATTTGGTGCATTATTGAGGTTTGTCTCCATCAGAGTGCCTAGAAGAGTGGTTGAGATTGTGTCTTGCAAACCTTGAGAACTTTGTGTTTTTTTCAAAGTCCCAAACCCTCTGCATCATTTACTGCAGTGTTTCATTTTTCAGTAAATTTGATTGGTCTATCATCATACTGTATTTGGGATTGGACAGTACTCTATTATGATATTTCATTCATGTAGAAATGTGCAGTAAGTTAATGAATCAAAGATACAGATTTGTTGATTGAAGAATTTGTACATTTGCAATAAGCTTGAGAAATGATGGCTCGGTAACATTCCAGTGTTGTGTTTTAGGGGGAGCTTGGTTCTATGGTTTCACTTTTACATCTCTATTATATTTTTGCTGCTCTATTGCTCTATTTGCATATGGTTATTGTGTTGAATGGTTGGTTCGCTTCTCAGTTGTTTTCATGGAACTTCACTATATTCTCCTTGTCCTTTGTCATTGAGGCAAAAAGGGGGAGAGTAACTTGTGTTTTTCCATCAAGGAAAAAGGGAAAGTTTGTTGACTTATTAGTTGTCTTTGGTTGTCCTTGATGAAAAACTCTGTTGGCATGCTCTTTGGTATTCATGTTTATGGTGATTCGGGATTTTAATGATATATTGTCTCTAGATGTTTACTATTGGATCATATGGTGATACTCCTGGTTCATGGCATGCTCTTTCAATTTCAGTTCTTTACTTGATGGTACTGAAATTTGACATGGTGTTCTTTATGTCAGGACAAGCATAAGCTTCAGATATGTGTCTTTGCTTTCATGATAGCCATAGGTATTGGAAAGCATCATGGTTGTGAGTATCAACTTCATAAAGTGATCATGGATATGTTTGAAGGTTGTTTCAAGTGATATCATTTCAGTATACCTATATCATTGGTTCTTCTTTGATATACTGTGGTATTGTTCTTACATTGATAAGGACTCATATTTGTTCACGTTTATATATTCGGCTATTGGTTCAATGACATGTGTTTATCTGCAAAAAGTTTTTGAGACTATGTCATTGGCAGTATAGTTGTTCACTTTGGCATTCACAGATGCTAGTAATAGGATTATAGAATGGCATCTACAGGTTATATTGGAACATGATTCTTTTGAGTATCTTTCACCAAGGAAATATTTTATCATTTGCATTATATTGGTTTACTTGGATTCACCATTGGTTTCACTTGATGTTAAAATTATTCATAAGAGGACATATTGTATTTGTCTTTGGTAATTATCGAGCTCCTTATATTTGACATGGCTTTGTTTAATACTCTTTGGAATTGGTGGCGCATAAAGGAGATCGGGCTCATATGGTTTCAATTGGTAAATGAAGTGGCATGAATTAGAGTTCAAGGACTTATGGTTAAAGTTTTAAATAATTACACACATCGGCCTTTTTGTTAGTGATTAAAATGTAAGCCATTTAAATGGCTATTAGTTATCACATTATCGGGCTTCACTTAGCATATCGCCCACATAGTCATTGGGCTATGACTTATTTGTTTGGTCTTTGGTTTCATTGATTTTGACTTAAGTTATAAGTCGGTCTTGACTTCTTTAGACAGTTAATTGATTTCATTGTTCACATGCTATGCGTGGTCTTTGGCAACAACATTATGTGACTTGGAATGACAACTCAGATCATTGTTTTTTCATTACTCACGTGGATTGTGAGTGGGCAGAAATATGACAATTGATTGTAACATTATGTTGTCGGTGTTTGTGGATTTCAAAATGATTAGAATGCGGCTTGTGGATTCTAAATGATTATGCTTTTTTTCAAAATGCTCGATGGTAAAAGAAGATAGGGAAAAATCATTTTGGCTCTTTCATTTTGTTCTGAAGGCAAACCATAGCCACCATGCATGTTTACAGTGATAGTTATTGAATCTTTAGTGATGGTTTTTTCTCGAGCTAGAAGTATGATGGACAATGTAGAAAGAAGAATGGTTTACTTGCAGCTAATAGCGGAAGTAAAGAAGGCAGATTTTGTGAGATTTTTTTTTAGTTTTTTGCCACCGTAGTAAGGTAATATTTGCACAATCTTTTGGTTCTTTGAAGTAAATGTTGATAAGTTTTTCCTTTATCGAAAGTGAAAAAGGTAAAATGATTTTAGTTGCATTTGTTTCGGATTCAGTTACTTCAAAATGAGAATAGACAGTTTTTGTTCAAATCCATTTTCCATTTTTGATAAACCCTAGTTAACTCGAGGGTTTTGAAATTTTGGAATAAAGGGTTTTGCAAAATGTGAATAAGGTGTTAATATTCCATTCTATAAAAGCATGGTATTTTTAGCCATTGAAAAGTGATAGAGGTTGGAATGAAATAACTGAGTTTTTTGTAAAAAAAGAATAAGGGTTTCTAACAGAAATATTCTTGTATTCAAAAGAGATAGATGAGAGCTTAAATTGTTTGATTTCTCTGGTTAAAAAAAATAGAGATAGCATTCAAAATTTCAATGTGATTATCTTGGTACTGTCATATTCAGTACAGATTATAATGGGCATTATTGTATATCTTTTATATGTACTATGTTGAGATTTTCTAATTGCAAAAATAATGCAATTATAAGGTCCTGACAGTTTGCATGGTTATTGAGAAACTTTGTAAAGGAGTTGGTGCTCCTACTGAAGTTGGTGCTTCAGAATTTCAGTGGAGTTGGTGCTCTTGAATTGTTACAAAGTTGGTGCTCTGAAAAATATTGTAATCAGTTTGGAATGAAGCCTGTAAGGCATTTTGGAGTGGTTTTTCTACCCCAAGAGGGTTTTCCACTCATCAAAGTTTTGTGTTTCTCTTTTGTGTGGTTTGTGCTTATCTTGCTTAAGTTTTCATTTTTTCATTTGTCAAAATGGTTCATGCAATTCCCTAATACGTTTTTTCATTATTTCAATCCGTCTAAAAGATTTCACAAATGTGGATGTTCATATTTCAGATCATTGTCTTGTTGATACTCAATGTTATATGATCAGTTAGTTCAATCATTACAGTATAATCAAATAACTCAAACACATACTTAATGTGGTCAATGAGTTGTTCTTGATAAAGTTGCAATCATATAAATTCATTGTTTGAGTTCAGTTTCAAAGTTGTTTTATTAAAAGATCACATTGAGACAAAGTGGTATTTGTCTCAAGGTCTCCTTTTATTTTGCACATCAAGTTTAAAATTTTAAAATTATATGTTACTCTGATTCACCCCCCCTCTCAGAGTAATTCATCTTCCAACAAATTTTACATCCATTTGGTAGACTTTGAAATTCATAAAACTAAAAAATGCTAAGAACATCCTTATAGACTCAAGATGAGAAACATGAGAAAATGTTTCCTTGAAATATATACCTTCAACTTGCGCATATCCCTTGCATACTAATCTTGCTTTATTCCTCACAACTTCACAATACTCATTTAGTTTATTTCTAAGTACCCATTTAGTGTCAATTATATTTTTATCATTAAGCCTTGGGACAAGTTCCCAAGTTTCTTTTTTTTTAATTTGATTCAATTCCTCTTCCATAACACTCACCCAATGTTTGTCTTCACTTGCTTCCATAAATTTTTTGGCTTCAATTTTAGAAAGCAAGTACAAATTTGCATGTTTTGATGTAATGAAAAATCTTCTCCTTGTTTGAATTTATGTATCTTTGTCCCCAATAATTAAATCTTTCAGATGATTTATTTGAACAACATCTAGATGGTGTCCTAGGTGCCTTTGGCGGTGTCTTTAAGTTTCTTTGCTAAATTATTTCATGTTCAATCTCTTCCTCCACTTATTCTTCTTTGCAACCTTCTTATTGATAATCAACTTCTTATGCCATTTTTCTTTGATGTCATTAATAATCCACTCTGATATTTGCACTCAATAATTTTGTGCAAGCTCTTATTGTAATATCGATGTTTTTCTCCATGAAGAGTATCCATGGAAAATAACTTCATCTTCCCTAGAGTCAAATTTTCTCGTCTTCCTCATCTCTTCTTATAACATTTACTCCCAAATACTTTGATATACTTCACTGTAGAAGGCCTACCCTTCCATAGTTCATATGGTGTTTTGGAATTGTTTACTCTAATTTATCCTCAATTTAGAATGTAGATGACCGTATAAACCACTTCTCTCCAAAAGGTCTCTAGTAGCTTGGACTCATTTAACATGTTCCTTGCCATTTATTGAACCATTTTTTTTCTTTCCACTACTCCATTTAGTTGTGGAGTTCTTGTGGTAGAAATATGTCTTCTTATACTGTGTTATTCACAGAATTCTTCAAATTCATCTGAAGTGAACTCTCCTCCTCTATTTGATCTCAAACATTTAATTTTTCGACTATCTCATTCTCAACTAAAGCTTTCAATGCCTTAATTTTTTCAAAATATTCAAATTTCTCTTTCAAAAATGTAACCCAAATCATTTTTGGAATAATCATCAATTAGCAACATGAAGTAACTCTTGAACCTTACATGCTCTTTATTCTGGTTGGCCCACATAGATTAGTATGGATAAGTTAAAAAGTTCTATATGTAGAATATTTGTTTTCCTTGAAGTGATCTCACCCCTTTTTACTTCTCATATTGGCATTGCTTGTAAATAGTATTTGAGGGATTCAAAATCTTTGACATATCTCTCACTACTTGCTTGTTGCTAATTTTGATAAGATTATCAAAGTTTATGTGTCCCATTATTGTGTGTCATATCCAAATCTCATCTTCTTTTCTCATATAACAGTTTTCACATTTCAATTTGCTAAGGATGTAGAGATTATCAACTGCTCTACTTGCATGCTATAAATTTCCCTTCCTTCTTGATTTCACATCTTTTGACATGAAATGTGAGAGTGTTCCTTTGGTCACACATTTGACTCACACTTAGGTGATTGTTTTTCAATCCTTCAGCATATAGGCCATTCTCAAAAAAAAAATATCCATTATCTAGGCTAACTTACCTTTTTCAACTATCTTTGTTGTTGCATTATCCCCAAATTTCACCGTTCCTCCATTTACATCCTTTAAGGTGGTACATTTACTTTTTTAATCTATCACATGGCTTGATCATCCACTATCAATATACCATTGGTCTTTCTCATTTTGTGCATGAAAGGTGGCTTGGACACACATGGACCCCTCTTTCTTTTTTTCCATATTTTGGTGTTTTCTTCCTTGTGCTTTCCCATAGTCTCCTTCTTCCTATTCTGTTTGGGAGAATCTAAAAAACCACTTCTATAAAATTTTGTTGTGTACCCAAAATTATTACACTTATATCATATCACATTATAGCCTACTAGAGGGGAAAAATAATTGTGGTTTCTATTTGTGAACCCATATGAAATTCTATTCTTATTCCACCTAGTGTTTCTTGCACAAATCCTACAATCAATTTCTTTATGACCAAATTGATTACACATGAAACAATAAACAAAGAAAGAGGGTTGGAACCTAGTCACATGCACTTTCCTTGGAGAAAAGGATTAAAAAAAAATCCTTATTAACTTTTGGAGGAGTGCCAAATTTTTGTAGAGTATGATTCTCTTGCTTGTTGACTCCACCTTTGATGGGACTTTTAAGGGAATCAATATAACCTTTTGGTTTTTCTTCAATGATCTTCTTTGATGGCTCTTTGGAAACTTGATTTTCCTTTGCTTCATAACCAAGGCTTGTCTTTATGAGTGGTGACCTTTGCTCATTTATAATATCATTTAAGATCATGGTACTCTTTTGAATTCAAACTTTAGGATTTTGTTCAAATTAGTAGTTGTCTTTTCTAGCTCTTTTCTCAAAGAGAAAATTTCAGATTCCAACCTTTCAAAATTTTCTTTCTTTTCCTTCAATTGGATTCTAACCTCCTCTTCGATTATTTTAGCTTCTTCAATTTGAAATTTTAGATCTATGGTCATCCTTTTAGACTCTTCAAGACTTTTTGATAAATTTTCTTTAGATTCATTGTCTTCTTGAAGTTGTACCTTTTGCTTCAATTTATTTTTGAGCTTCTTGATTTCATCTAGGGTGAAAATAAGTAGTTATTTCTAATCAACTTCCCCATATATTTCATCATTCTCTTTGCCTTCTATTTCATTTTCTACCTTTTCATCATTTTCAATATGTCATCTTTTGCCCTATAACCATGAATATGCTATCTTTGTTATTGCTTGTGAATGAAATTTCTTCAGATGAGTTGCTTTTCCTCATTGTAATGGAAGCTTTTCTTACCTTTGTAAAAACACTTCTTTTTGTCTAATTTTCCATGCTTGTTTCCCTTTCTATGTTTTCTATATTTCTTCATCTTGTGCTCTTCCTCATCATCACTACTTGTACTTTCATAAGAACATTTAGCAACAAAGTGTCCTACTTTTCCATAATTGAAACATTTAAATGACAATTTATCTGTATACTTGTTGAACACACATAAGTACTGAGAGGGGGATGAATCCATACTTAATCAAATTATTTTCATCCATCAACAATTAATCACATGAAAATCATGACAAGAAGAACACATAAACATGCAAACATAACACCAGATTTACGTGGAAAACCCTACAAGGAAAAAACCACAGTAATCAAGCTGCTTGGATCTACTGTCCAAATCTAGCCTCACAAATGAAAAAAAAAATTACAACAGGTTTTATGGCTTCAACCAAAGGAATTTTACAGCTCCTTGCAAAAACACTTACGAAAGAGGTTACAACCTCTACACAGTACTACAATGTTTCAACACTTTTGATACCTCCAACTCACTGCTTTTTTACACTCACACATATATCTTCTCAACAAACTCTGTTGCCTTCATCTCATTGCCTTCAACACACAATCTCACACTTATGCTCGCACATGCTTCTTCACCCCTTCAAATATACTCATTGTTGAGCTATCTAAACTTATCTTTACCACATTTCATTATCAAAATGTATTTTATGAATTTCTTATTCACATTTTATCTTTTCAAATATTCACCATCCATCCATGCATTTTTTTAGTATCTTTTATCTTCTATTTGTATTCTCCACAAGCTTCAAAAAATTTCTCCTTGTCAGCCAAAATTAAACAAATAACATGAGACAAATGTCATCCATAGCAAATCAGCCCCAAAAACATCTGTGGAAGAAGGAAATCACATGTGGTTCAAACAAAGAGATAGCCAGGACCAAATGTGCCATAAAACACACTTTCAAATTGGTGCACACTTTCAAACACTTGGCACAAGCATCACAACATTTCAAGTCAGCTCGACAAACATCTAACCTTTCATACATAAGCTCTAGACCAAAGGCGATATCAGAGACACCAAACAACATTATGTGGATCAGTTCATGATAATGATATGGCTTGTAGAACACTTCTCTACACTCCTTTGATTATGTCAAATCATTTCACTCTAGTGCACACTTAATACCCACAATATTGATTCTATGTTCATTGTTGTACATGAGAATATCAAATACCAACTTGAAATTCTCAGAGAACATTGTGAGTCTTAACTACACTTGTCATAACCTCTTTTCATAGGTTTAGATAATTACTTGTTAGCACAAGTCATTAGATCACCAAAAGACCAACCTTCCAAGTTATCAAAACATAGACAACACAATGTCACCTATAGAATCACCAGTGGTGCACTAAATCGTATGAAACTTGAACTAATCAGGTACACTATCTACATGAGTATAAATGCAAAACTCCAAGGCAAAATTATATGATGTAGAGAAGTGTGGAGACCTTATGTCCTTCCTTAGGCAACCACTCACATGAACTTAAATTGTTCTTACTCTATTAACATTGGAAAGCTTTGCAGTAACACTTATGCTTTGAAACTTGGAACATACATACCTCATAGTTGTGTTGAACTATCCTCTAAACTGCAAGGCAACATTTGCATCTAAGGAGAAATACAGAGCATTTGATTGATCTTCTATGGTGCAAATCTTTGTGCCTTTGAAATTTTGGAGACATACATTTCTCTTCATACCCCATGTGAAGTATTTCATCAGGAACATATGTAATATTACATCAATCAAATCATATTGACAAGTGACATCCAACCATGAACTTTAGAAGATAAGGTACAACTGTGTACCAATGATAACATTACAACCCTTCAACATAACTCTTCATTAAGGATATTATACTATTTCATGCAATAGAAACATAAGTCAATATCAATTACAACACATTTGCAACAATACTTGCCAAATCCTTTCTTTAGCTTCCTCAATAAATGAGCTTCCCCTTTGTCTGAATCGTCATCAAAACTTTCACTAGGATTAGGTTCTTTATTTTTTAATTTATTTGAGGCTTTGAAGGTTGCCTCATGTTTGGATGTTTTCTCCCTTTTAGTCCTCACATCATATGCAATGAGGATCCCATGTATATCATCCATAGTTAACTTATCCAAATCCTTTATTTCTTCTATGGAAAAAACTTTAGCATCAAATCTAAGGATAGAGACCTTAATACCTTTTTCACCATCATTGACTATTTTAATTTTTCACCAAGACTCTTTATAGTATTCACAATATCATCCACATGAAGGAGATAGGTAGCAATAATTTATTCATCCTTCATCTTTGGACTCACATTGCGTCCTATAGGCTGGAAGCTTGGCCTTTTCAACCTTGTCATCCCCTTCATAGGTATTTTGTAGTTTGTCCCACATATCTTTCACCAATGTGCACTGAATCACTTTGACAAATTTAGATTTTGATAATCCACACAAAATTGCATTCATGGATTTTGCATTATTTTGATTTCCTTCTTTCGTGTTGAATCCATTGGTGGAGACGAAGGAAAAGTATAGCCATCTACAAGTAGTTGTCAAATATTAAATCCAAGTGCCATTAGGTAGGTGCACATCCTTATGCTCCAAAATTAATAATGCATCCCATCAAAAAATGGAGCCCTATTAGAGGAGAATCCTTCTTGGAATGCCATGTTTTCTCTTAAGATCTTCCTTCTAGTGATTAAGCTATAGTATGAAGGAACCCACTCTAATACCAATTGATGAGCACAAGCTTATATTGAGAGGAGGTTGAATCAATATAAGACTATATTTTTTTATAAATTAACAACCAAAATCACTTTAAAAGCATAATATAAATAATTAAGAACATAATATTTATGTGGAAACCCTTACGAGAGAAAATTACAAAAAAGTATTGCTTATATTGAAAATATCTTATAAATTTTGTAGGCACCAACCTACTGGAGACATCAATCCTCAACACTTGAGCACTAACTCAATATGAGACACTGATCTCTTTAAATAAGAGGCACCCACTCTCCAATATGAGGCACCAACCTCTTGATAGATGAATTATATGTTCCCCTTAATAATTATCCTTCGAAACTCTATCTTTGAATGATCTTCAATTTATTTATCTTCTCAAATCTATTTATGTATAAATGCTTTATCAACTTCTTTCCACACACACTCTTCTCCACATTCTACAACCTCTATTTATTATTTATCTAAGGGAGGTGACTTCATCAATGGATGCATTAGTTCACAAAATATGCAACTATTCATTTTTTTGTTTTTTTTTTTTTGCATCTTTTCACCATAAAATTTTAGGCACTCCATTTAGGGGGTTAGCCCATATAATAATAAATTTATTTAAATTTATTTTTATTTTATTTTTGGGAAACACTATGAGGAGTCGGCCCTATGATTTCAATATTATTTTAATGCAAATTTAATTTCCAATGTGTGTGCCAAAATACCAAGGGTAGGCCTAAAATAAATAAGATCTTTATATTAATACTTCCTCCATAAGCGCTATCACAAGGGAGTTGGATATCATGAAATTAATTCATCTTTGTAATTGTTTTTTATTGCCTGTGTTAAGATAAATTATATCCTTGGAGGCCTTCGATTTTCTTAAGCAACAATGCCTTACAATTCTTCTTTGACAGCAATGACAATAATCTAACAATAATAACATGAGGGGCATGCCATAAAATATCTACAAGTTCAATCACAAGGTTATGGAAGAAGTAACATGTATAGAAGCATAAAATAGAAATAGGAGTATATAAAAGTATAGTGAGATAGTAGAAACTAGGAAAGAGAAAGAGATGACCATAAAGGTGAGAGACTTTAGTGTTTGTTAAAGGTTGGTAGGTTATAATATAGATACTAGTTTGGAGGATTATTAAAAGTAGGAAAATGAGAGAGAGAGAGAGAGAGTAAAGGAGGAGGATGTGTAGGATATGGTTGGAGTAAAGGATAAGTGTGTGAAGGTGGGTTCCTAGAGGGCAGTAGATGAAGTGTCAACTTATGTTCAACTTGGATGTAGACATGAGATAAGTTAGAGAGAAAGTGGGTCAGATAAGCATGAATTTTTGTTGGATACTTGGCATAAACCATTATGGAAAAATAACTTTGAGAGGATGATCATGAAGGGTGAAACTCATTTTAGCAACTAATAAGATATAACATAATGTATAGTCTCAAACACATTACTTGGTAATTTGCTTACATTTCACCACTTTTTAAGACGAACTATAGGGTCTTTGTGACTTAAAAATGGTGTACAAAAGGCATGTGTTATTTTGAAAAAGGAATGGAGTGAACCATGAGCTAAGGTATGGAATCACTTCAAGAAAGAATCTATTAAAGTGTTAGAAAAAAACTTATCCAAGATTAGATCATCATATACATGGGTTAGAAAATGGTGTACTTCCTTTATATGTGATGTAGTGGATCCCCTCAACCACTATACTTGTCAAAACATAGGGTCCCAAGGTTGATGGGAGAAGAATACACAAGGATCTTAAGAGAAAATGACTAGTGTGGAAATTGATGCACACATAAGGTGGTATAGGAGCAAGTGAGGCATCCACTTGTATTTAAAGTTATTTGAGTTTGTGTAGTGACTATATCATGCCCTAGTTCATTTCAAACTAGGAAACCTATATTAAAAATCTTAAAACTTAATGCTAAAATTTCTCAAATTAAAGTTATTTGAGTTTGTGTAGTGACTATAACATGTCCTAGTTCATTTCAAACTAGGAAACCTATATTAAAAATCTTAAAACTTAAAGCTAAAATTTCTCAAATTTTTTTACATTAATGAATTTTTAGAACTTATATTTTTTATTTTATCAATATGATATTTTCTATTGATGTTTTAAATGACTAGTGTGTTATTTAATGCTCATTCCCTTTAACCTCTAGTTTTACATATTCTTAGTGTGTGATATCAGAACCCAAAACCATTGACATTACCAAATCTAGTTTTTACATGCTTTTGGTTCCAACAATGTTTTCTTTATGCATGTTTTGAATCCATTTACCCCTATTTTAATCTTGAGACTTACCCCAGATGGTGGAAACTATTCAACCTAATTAATGATTTTAATTAGGGTTTGATAATTTAATTAATGATTTCTACTTGGTTATCTTGCTAGGCATGACACACGATCATCCTCAAGATAAGATTGATATTTGTATTATTTAAGATAACAAGGTGATTAATTTGATAAAGAAGAATTTTCGTATGAAAAAGAAATTGAACCAATTTTATAGATGTACTTGAATTATTTTTCTTTATATGATTACTAATTTTATTATTAATGATAAATTGGATAAATTTAATCCATATATGCATATTTAGATATATTTATCAATTTTAACTTGTATAAAATTGAAAGAGATACCATGCACAACAAAATTAAATTTTAATAAGAGTATTTGTGGGAGTTTATAATTTTATTTTTAATTTTAGAACTCTTAAAATTATAGGATTGGACTAAAGTTCAAATGCATGGTGTGTTTCCATTGACATTGACAATTATCATAGACACTTGATTGATGTGGAATGTCATGCATACACTTGAAAACTTATGATTTGATGTTGTATCGAAGCACTTTGGACCAAATATTAAATGAAGATATATAAAAGGATAACATAGAAAAAAAATCACATTGGAAATTGAAATCACATGCACATATTCATATTTATCTTTAAAATTTTAAATATTTGTGACCGTCTAGAAAACTTGTTACTAACTTTTTTTATCAAAATCTTGTTATCATTTTGAAATTAGTTAGTGAGATATACCTAGATGATTTAAATTATAAATGTATTAGAATAATTGCATGCTTTCTAGCTTTTGAGAATAATAATTAGCTTATACAATTTTTTTTGTTTCCAATATGAGCACCATGAATTTGAAAATTCAGTATTGTGGCTTATATGAGTTCATCCAAGTGAGTGTATATGAACCAAATAAAATTATATATTATTCATTGCATGGGTAGTATATGACCTTGGTTTTTGTTAATGTAAGTGGCAAACAAGGGTCCTTAACCCATTTTAAAGGCTACCAAAAGGCGGGATGAAACAGGCCTAGACATGCTATAAATTACAAATAAGTAGTACAAAGGAGAAAGAGACACAATTACAACCATGATGACATACAAGACTACTAACAAGAGGTCAAGAACCACCAACATCCCATTTTGATAACCCTAAATCAAGAGGGGGTTGAACTTACACCCATAACACAAGAATAAGATTGGGAAGAGGAAGAAGACCTTTCCTCCTTCTATGAATAACAATCCAAGTAATATTGTCATCCAACCACTCATTATAAGGGGGGGAATAAGGAGAAAAAACCACAGAGGTCCCATTAGCACACAAAGAGGTAGTATTCTCATATGTAGGATGGAATTCCCCATAGGGTGTCTAAAAACATGATAAGAATGAGGAGGTTCCAAAGCTGAAAGAAAATCAATTTGCAAGGGGAGGGCAGGAGGTTCCACCATAGAGTCTAAGCGAATTGTATCCTCACTAAAAGAAAGAGACACATCATCATCTCAGGGGGAGTTATGTGACAAACCAAAAAAAGTTCAGATAGTTAAGTGGTCTTCAATAGCATGAGAGAGGACAATCCATAGCTAGGTAACTAATGGAGAAGCACTGACGACATCTGAAGGGTAGGCCCTCATAATCAAGAGGTTGGGTCTAAGGCTTGTCCCCAACCATAAAAACCACATCTCCATGAAGGGGTTTGGAGATGCCAATATTTTCCAAAATGCACACGAATGTGGAGTGCACCATGAAGGAAGTAGTATCACCAACTTTCAAGAAGCGGCCAATATATTTTCCAGTGACCTCATAACAAGAAGGATCCCAAAAATATAGAGGGAGGTTAAAAACTCTAACCTACATCAGGAACATATTTAGTGGATCAATAAGAGGATTAAAGGAATTTGTTCAAGGATTGATAGAGAGAGTGATCCCCAAGCCAAAAAATTTCCCAACACCAAATCCATATCCTCGAAGGAGGAAAAGGATGAAATGAAAAAGCCTTTAGCAAAGTGGAAGAGTTTAATCTTACTCACCAAAAGAGGCTTCCAAGAATCTAGCACCCATTCATGAAGATCCAGAAGAGAAGGCCATATATTGAAGAATATGTACACTAGACCCCCACACTGGTAGAATTCCTCATTTTCCACCACATCATGGTCATAAACCACCACTAGGGATGATTTTTCATGTTTATGGTGTTCATTTTGTTGCATGTATGTTGTTTGATTTCATTATCCTAAAATATTGCACCATTTGATTATCCAAGTTATGATTCATTGATTATTACTTAGATAGTTTTGCTTTCTTGTTTGAGAGTCTTGGAAAATAGTTGTGAAAAATTATATAAACAAAGTTCATTTGTGACCATTTCTCTCTTCCCTTAAATCTTTTTATTTTTTCAAATTGGTTTAAAATTATATTAGGAATATATTTAGAATTTCTTTTCAATATAATTTTAAGCATATTGAAAATCAATCAATGTGTTTTCTTACCAATAATAGTTTAACTCTAATATTTTTATGTTTTTTTGTTGAGTATTGGAATTAAGTTTTGAAAGGAAAAAATTAAAATTGAATACCTATTTGTAAATTATCAATAGGCCTCGTATGTGTTGAACCATAGCTCTCTTTAATAAATTTATCATAGAAGTATAGACTAGGTAATTGAAGCCTTAAGGAAATTTATTTATTTTAAATATTCTTAATATACATTTATGTTGGTTTGTCAAAATATGCATACAAAAATTGGGCACTTGTAGGAGGATCCATTCAAATTTAATTGATCATATTGCCTAATTATTCTTAATCTAGAATAGTTAAAGTATTTTAGATAATTCTAAATTAGTGTTTGAAGTCTCCAAAGTGCTTTTATTTTGTTTTATAAATGAGAAAACTATGTCTATTAGATCCAAAAATCACACACTAAGGAGGTTTTAGTAAACCCTTTAGTCAAATCCTTCTCAATATGCTCAAGCTACTTGGATGGGAGGTGACAATCCAATCAATGTTATTGGTGCAACACATGATTTACCAAAAATATTGATAGGTTCAGTCTCATATTCAAACAAGGACCACTGATGAATATAAGGATGGTCTTATCCTCATGAGAAAAGAACATGAAGAAATGGATTATATATTTTCTCCTTCTCCTTGGAAGAACATTCATATCAATGCTATTATATTAACTAGTAGGATAAAAAACCACTTGGGATGAATTAAAAAAGTCTTTTCTTGACTATTTTAAAATTCCTATAGTTCCTAGTATTGTTTGTCATCAATGTGCATCTTTCCTTAAGCAACCTAATGATTCAATCCAAAATTTATATGCTATAATATAAATTAGATCCTTTTTAATTCTAATAAAGCTATTGCAATTTAGTTGTACTTGCAATCCATAGAACCAATGATAGCATAGTTCATGCATATAACTCAAAAACCTAAACACATTAGTTGATGTATATATTGAAGTTGTCAATGTTGAATAACATTTGAAATCACATAGATTTCATGTAGGTTATGCTTGTTTTTGGATCTAAACACTTATAGCTATATTCAAAATCCTATAGTTTCATAAATATTGATAATGTTGGGGATTCCCACTTTGTAGAATTAGATAATCCTTATCTCCTTTAGCACCCAAGAAAATATTCCAAATTAAATACTTAGTTAGATCAAAATCAGTCTATTACTGTAAATCTAGAAATAAATAATATTAAGATGATGGCCCAAAAGCTAAGTGATGTTTTGATGAATTTTCTATGTAGTATTCTAGAGAGTAATGATGAGTATAATAGAAATCATTGAACTACCTTAGTATTTGAGACATATAAATTCATGTATATGTACATAATAATGGATAAGTGAAGAACATAGAGGAAGTATTGTTGGACTATTGTTGTCATTGATGTCAAAAGTGCAAATCATGTAAGGGAGATTGTTGGCATAATGACTGGGTTTCTCGAGAGCTTTTCAAACAGGTATTGTGTAGGTCGTGATATCAATAAAAATGTCCTCATTCATTGGTTTTTTCTCTCAGTCTAGGGCCAAAGTTGTAAGGAGTCACAGAGTTCAAAGTTTTCCTAACCTACGTTGTGGGGTTCTCAAGTTTTGAAACTTTTTGACTTAGCAATCTCCTTGTTGTAGGCGAAAGTGAATGGAATCGTAGGGTTCCAAGTTTTACTAACCTATGTCACGGGGTTCTCAAATTTTGAAACCTCCCAACTTAGCGACTAAGCATTGGAGCAATAAGGAGTAAGGAAGAACTCCATGTGGGACCCAACCATAATGATGATGCAAACACGTGGCATGATGGGATTGAGTAAACTGTAATCCACATCCTTATTGTGGATTACAAAGCTGTGACTTGGCAATGACGTGGACATGTGACGACAGCATGTGGCCCCCACATTGGAATGATGTATTGGGTGCTATTGTTTTCATCGAAGTGACTTAGTCATTTTGAAAGTAGTTTCATAGGTTCTCTTTATTGTCAGCGTGTTACAGGTTTTCAAAATTTTGTAACCTCCAATAAGAGGTTCTGAGGTTCAGTTTTTTAGCGACTGGGTGATAGGAGTATGATGCCGACTATGGGACCTGAGTGTGAAAATGGTTAACAAATGGCAATGAATGTTTGCTTGATATGTCATCTCACATCAATGTTGTGAATGGCATAGCGATGACATGGGTGACATGTAGGTTGTGGGCCCAGTTAGATAACATGGAAAGCATATCGGTGTGACTTGCTTGTATCGGTGGGAGTCTAAATGAAGTCCCAATGACAGAACAATATGATAGATCGACGATGGTGGTTTAAGCGACTGATTATCCAACGGTTAAGGTTTAAACACCCTGCAGTGAATATTGATCACAGGATCAAGGCACGAAGGAATAGATTGACGGCCAGAGTTCAAATGCAGAGATTTGAAATGGATATGACAAGTGTAAACAAGGGTGTGGTTTGAAAAATGACTCAAGAGAAAGAATTAATTTTTCCAACTACCTCAGTGACCAATTAAATGAAGATTTGATCTTCAAGGCGATGGAATAGATTGTAGAGGTGATCAAGATCAAAATCAAATCTAATGATTGCAAGAATGCATTAAATGCATATCAAATTCTAGGGTTTGATAGAACGTTATTCTTAGCAAATTCTTTGCACCAGAATAAAATGTTGTGCAGCTCGATGCAGAGGTATGGTGATTGTGTGCAATATTTTTTTTCCTAATCTAAAATGCAAAACCAAATGAATGCAAAATGAAGGAAACACAATGACACCTCAAAGATAAGCCTAGTTAAACTTGAACAAAGAAAAGATGAAGACAACCGAGTTACCTTGCCCAAGTTGATTGGTTGGTTGGCCCTATTGATTTGATCATTTGTGTGCTCCTTTGAATGATAAATCATGAGACTAGATACAAAATGATGGTGAGATGATGGGGATTCTACTGATGCAAGTGGGTATGTGAGTGGATACACAAAGTGGATGTAAAATGAACTCAAAAGTTGCAGCCATGGAGTATGGTGTGAGAGCTTGAAGGCTTGATGGCTTGATTGTTTGAATGTGTGAATCTATCCCCAATGAAGTCAAAATCCTCTAATTTTAGGGGAAAGGCCTCTAAATAATGGAGGGATAGGATTTAGCCACTATGGAAAAGATGAAGGGCTATGGTGAGTTGAGGACTCACAAGCCCTCACATCTTTCCATGTGTCAATGAAGTGTCAAGAGGGAATGTGATGTGGAGGTACTTGAAAGTACCTTGGAATTGGTACAAGATCTCCTCATAAAGGAGGTCCTTGTCCCCATGTGGGAGATGTGACACATGAGGAATTTAAAATTCCTCAATAATCCACATAGGGAAGAGAAAAGCCTTGGAGGAATAAATGTGAATTTTTAATCCACATGGAGAAGAGGTTGCCTTGTCTAAATGAAGAAAGCATTAATGATGGTTGACTTAGGGGTATTCCATAAATGGCATGGGGATTAGGTTGACCTAATCATATGATTAAGGTTGTGCAAACAGATGATTAAGGAGGATAATGAAAGGTTAAGAGCAAGTTGCAAGTTATGGAGGATGTGACATTAATCTTGATTAAGGGTGTGCACATCCTAATCATGGATTAATTAAACTAATCTAGATTAAAGGGATATTATGGAGGATGGGACAAGGAGAGAGAAAAATGAATTTAAAATTGATTTAAATCCAAAAGGCCAAATGACTAAATTAAATCAATTAAAACATTTATTTAATTTAGAGAGGAAGGGGACAAAAGGTGAAGTATTTAATTATAAAATTAAATACCTTAGGAACCTTAGGAACAAAAGAAATATTAATTAAATAAATCATTTAATTAATGTCGATGGGGGATGCAAAATAGACAAAATAAAGGGATGAATTTGACCATATGGGAGTGGTCAAATTCAGATGTCTACATTTTGCCCCTCTTCGAAATACTATTAGAATAACAATGTTTCAAAGAAAAATAAAATATAGGCAACTCAATAGAAGAATGGACTAGAAAAATGATTCCTTAGCGCAGGAAAAAGTCGTGTTGGTTGTCCAATTGTAGAAGAATGAAGGGAGATGCCCCAGGTCGTAGGGGAATGATTGTGACAAAGGAACAGAGGAAAATGACAGGGTATGCCCCCTCAAGAGGGTGGATGGGGAAGAAAAAGGGGCCCTGGGAGACTTCTCGATATGAGGAAACAGAGGGTACCACGTGATAGAGCTCGAAAACCATGAAGAATGGATTTTGAATGGAGGAAAACATACACACGGTGTGCAAATGGTGGTCTACGAAAGATAGAGGATTAATCAATTAAAAAGAAGGTTAAATAATGGGTAAAATACGCAAAACTTAAAAAAGGTTAAAAAGGGAGGGAAATGGTAATATATAGTAATTTTAGAAATTACTATTCCTCATTTACACACTTGGCATTTAAGTGAGAGAGAGAAGAGGAAGAAGGTGACGAGGATGGTTGACGGGTATGACAGCGAGGACGAGAGGTTCATGGAGGACAAGATCATCCATTGAGGTGATGAGGTGTGACAGTTTTACCACGAGCACGCAGTGCCCTGCCAAATTATCTCCAAAACCCCTCTGTGATTTTAGCTAAATTTTAAAAAAAATTAAGCATTTGAACATCTGGGTTTTGGGGATCAAGTAGGTTAGGAAAATGGGTTGTCGGCAAAAAGCAATTTTGCCCAAATTTTTAGGCAAAATCGCATGTATAAGGTGTCGGGTAAGGGAAGGTGAATTCACCTATTTTAGGCAAAAATTTTCCCAAGAAGAGGGAAAAGCGCCCAAAAAGGGTGAAGTTGTAGGAAAGAGTGGTGGATTTTCCCAGGCATCGAGCGAATCTGCTTGGAATGAAGGGTGCAGGGATTTGACAGGCGAAGTTGCACGTATTACAGGCGAAGTCACCCCTAAGACAGGCGAGGTTGCCCATTTGGTCAAAATCGCCCCTAAGACGGGTGAGGTCACCCGTATGGGTGAAGTGCCCTCCTGGGCGACGATGGGCGGGTTTTCCCATTGGACGAGCGAACTCGCCTGTCTGGGTGACAGCGAGCGGGTTCACTTGTCAAACGGGCGAACTCACTCATCCGGGTAGCAAAGGTTAAATGGGAGAATTCACCCAAGTTAGGAAAATTCACCCAAAAGGCATAAAAAGGGGGGCTAAACAAACGAATTCTCCCAAGACGCGAAGAAGGAAAGCGGAACAAGCGAATTCGCCCAAGTTGGGTGTATTCACCCAAAAGGCGTAGGAAGAAAGAAGATGGGCGAATTTTCCCAAAATTGGATGAATTCAACCAAAAGGTGAGAAAGGACATAGAAGGGGTGAATTCGCCCAAAAGGTGACAAAATATGTGAATTCTCCCAAAGGATGAAAAAGGGTAGAAAGAGGCGAAGTCACCCAAAAGTTGTTGAATTCGCCCAAAGGGCGCAAAAGGGGAGAAAATTTTGAGAAGACAACCTAGGGCAAGGGAAGAAAAGAGGAAGAAAGAGAAGGAAAGTGAGGAGATTGGATAAAAGATGACTGACATATGGCTTGGTGTGATTGTAGAGTTTCGAGACACCATAGACATGAGAGGCATTTGGCAGTCTTGGAGGCGACGATTGCGGCTATGAACAGTGAGGATCATGTGACACTAGCACAGGCAAGTTTATTGCATATGCTAGGCTATCTGACTGTTAGAGCGCATCAGACGTTGTTGACAATGTTGTTGGAGCGGTGGAGCTCTAAGACATCTACCTTCCATCTCCCGATAGGGGAGATGATGGTTACACTGGAGGATGAATGAAGGATTCTATGGCTGTTGATAGCGGGGCACTTGGTGAGTTGGAAAAGGATAGAGGGAGAGGAGTGAGTCTGGAGCCTACAGGCCATCTTCAAGTGAGTAGACCTGCCGATTTAGGGAGTAGAGATAGATTTGGATAGATGCTTAGGACTGGGGTTACCTACATAACCTTTATATCTCTTTGGATTGATCAGTGGGATCTTGATGCCAGACATGAGTGGGAGGTTCTGCAACCTCAAGGTGATTGAGGTTGTCAAGCACATTGTGGAGGGGAGAGAGGGGTAGTTTGCATGGGGTGCATGCGTACTAGCATAGTTGTACAGAGACATGCATGTGGTATGCTATCGACGAGCGCTTAGTGTGACACATGTGACACTACTACAGGTATGGGCCTGGGAGCACATCAGCATGGTTAGGCCAGGAGTGTTGATAGCGGGTACACAGGATGAGACACTACCAGTGGCATACTGGTATGGGATAGAGTATGGTTGATGGTTTCACTACCATGATGTCAATGATTTGGAGGCATGGAGGAGGAGACTAGATAAGTTACTAGAGGACCAGATAGTATGGAGGCCATACATGACGCGAAGATTTTCCCTTTAGAGTTAGGATGAAAGGAGACACATAGGATACTTCTTCAAAATATCTTACTTGGTCGGGAGAGACCCAAGTATTGTGGAGCTCCATAGGGCAGACAAAGTGATGAGACAGTTTAGGGTTTAGCAAGATATTCCCCAAGGACCTCAGAGGTTTAGATAGATTACCCAAGAGTAGTTATGGGGTGATCGAATCATAATAGAGTTCGCTAGACAGTAGTGGGAGGAGTTTCAGCAGGTACCATACCCTAGGAGAGCAGGGATAGCCAATGCAGGGATGACAGTGAGATACTCTATGTGGTGGGCACGTCACAGGCCAACATGGATTACGACGATGCACCAGATCAGAGGGGAACTAGGCTATGGTTTAGAGGATGAGAGGAGGTTGGGAGGAAAGCAGAGAGTTAGGAGGAGAGGAGGATGACAGAAGCAAGTGTAGGAGAAGGCTAAGGCAAAGGAGGAGAGAGAGGACTGATAGGGGATGGGGTAGGGGGAGGCTATGGAGGTAGATGCCCCGGATGTAGGCCTACTGGCCATAGTACCATATGTACCACCGCCACCAGAGGACCCAGTTGTACTATTGACAGGGGCCCTAGTGAGGTTGCAGATCGCCGAGCATAGACTTAGGGAGTAAAAGACAGACATGGAGAGGCTATAGGATGAGGTGATCCAATGGCAGGTAGAGGTGACCAGGATGGAGGTAGAGGGACAGAGGCACTATGAAGAGTTGGCAGACAAGGTATCCATACAGATATATGATGCTAAGAGGGAGAGGGAGAACCTAGTGAGACAACTAGCAGAGTTACGGCGAGAGAGGATTGAGCTGAGGAGGGAGCGAGATGAGCTTCGAGATAGGGCAGAGGTGGCAGAGTAGACAGCTGGGGACATAGGGTTAGTGCTAGAGGGAGTGGAGATAGTGATGGCACAGTTGCAAATGTTGCAAGGAGAGAGGGATATAGCAGAGGCATGAGTGCATGCTCTACAAGATGAGAGGGAAATGATAGCAGGGCAGATGCAGACATTGCAATGAGAGAGGGATGCAGCAGAGGCATAGGTATAGGCCTTGCAAGGTGAGAGAGACACAATAGTAGATCAGATGGCATGGATGTAGGCACAAATTGACCAGCTGATGTTAGCATAGGATGCTTGGGAGTAGGATAGGATACAAATGACTGGGTTACGGGACAGGTACAAGATGGAGTGAGATGCGGCTAGGATACAGGCACTAGAGAGGGATGAGTACATGCAGGAGGTGAGTTATTATATAGCGTCCTACTTCACGGTGGTTCCAGATCAAGCACAACGTGTACCTCCCTATGTTAGAGCGGTGCCACAGATGTCAGTGCCATTACGATCACTAGGGACACATACACGGGGTTATAGCAGTTGTCAAGAGACACCCCCACGTAGAGGACCAGTGCCAAATTCACCACAGAGGTCGGAAGTAGGAAGCTTAGGGTAGAGAGGACAGAGGATAGATGATAGGATACATATGTTTGACATGTGCAAGGTGGATGCGCAATATAGAGCGGCAGAGATCACATTTGATTCAGAGCCTTGTACTTGTATTTTATTCGATGATCATGAGTGTATATGATGGACACATATTTTGATGATATGATGGACTTTATTATGGATCATGTGATGGACATTATATTTTGGTATTTATATGATATTCCATAGCCCTTATTAACACTATGTTGTGCTTATTTGATGGATGCTTTATTTATGTATGCACATGTATATGTATGTTACTTTATTATGGATGATTATGATGATGATGTGATGTATGCATATGTTTATGATGATTTATGTTTATGCTTATGTTGATGACATGGATGAGATGCATGATGCCTAACATTTACGATGCAGGATGTGATGAATGATTGATGATGTTATATGCTATGGATATGAGCCTAATGATTTGTGATGTAGGTGGTGGTGTATGCAATGTATTAAGGAGATGGACGAATATGAAAAAAAAATTGATAATAAAATGAATCTAAGATGCTTAGAATAACCAATTAAGATTAATCTAAACAATTTAAGATGAATATGAGAAGTAAATGAACATGGAATGAAATGCAATGTATGGAATGAATTGATAATGAAATAATCATAAGATGCTTAGAATAACCAATTAAGATTAATCTAAACAACTTAAAATAAATATGATATGACAATGCACATGGGATGAAATACAACGCCTTGGAGCTACGATGCCAGATGGGATGCAATTAAATTCCTTACAAACACTAATAGCTAAATGAAATGAACATGGACATGAGTGTAAATAAGGGCTTGCATAGTGATAGGAGGTGAGGGTAGGCCAACTTTATTTGTGTATCATAATTGCTTTAGCTTATTGGCAAGTACTTACCCTTTAATCATTAGAAAATTAAGGGAGGATGGGTGTAAAACTGCACCTGTCAGGAACCATAGGTACCCTGAGAGGAAAAGGAGATGGAAGATGAATGTTTAGACAACCAAAATCACAAGTCATAGGTTAGGCTTAGATAAATGCAATGCAACAAAAAGGAGAATGAAATAAAAACCTAATGCTATTTTCCATTCTCAAAGCATTGATTTTTGCTATAGCATAAGACACATAACGTTAGGGTATAGATAACCAAGGCAGATTAGTGTCTAATGCATGAAATAAACACAATAGACAAGAAGGCTATCCCAAAACCCCAAAGTCATGATGACTTTGGTCGGGCCAGGCATTGGGATGGCCATAAGCATAAAGGATGCCCCAGCCTAACACATGACCATAGGGATCTTGGTGGGTACTATGCAAGACAACCAAGCAGACAACAACAAGCAAAAAGATCAAGATATGCCCCTATATTGACCAGTCAAAATGCACCATAATATGATGGATCATGGAGGCCCTGACAAGTTACGATAGGAAGCTCAAATGATAAAAAAAAAATGCTAAAAGTGTCAAAAGAAAGCAATCAATTTCAAATTTCCTTTGCCACAAGATCAAAAGGTGGATGGGATTGATGTGGTCTAATGAGGAAGGATGCGTCCTATTAAGACAAAAGATGGAAACTAAACCAAGAGATTGACATGACGTAGGATACTCGAAACTGATTCAATCTCATGATGCTAGTGGATCTCATTTGTTAAGAACCACCTAGATAGGGACATAACTTGATGACACGACATAAGACACGAGAGACAAGACAAAAGATAGAAACACCCTAAAGACCTAGGGGCTCGAGGGCTAATCAAAGATAATCCTTGGCTACATGAAAGTGCAGAGCCCTCATAGTTCGATAAAAGACCGTGGATAAACGCAGAAAGAGGATGATGGAGACCTCGATGGATGACAAAGACTGGATGGAAAAATGCCCCAAAGGTATCAAATGATCAATCTTTCCTACGTGAAAGCGCAGGGGCAACGTAGTTCGAAAAAAGACTAACGACAAAAGAAAAAACGGGACAAACAAAGGATATATGACCAACGCGAAAAGATGGATGAAATCCCAAGGGGCTAATCCAAGTCAGTTTGCAGACCGTACTATCTCAGATACTACAAAAATAATGAGGATATCCATCTGAGGAGGAAATACCGGGGCTAGATGAAGGTGTAAGCAGTCGGATTCATTACAAATGCCATGATGGGATGAAACCTAGATCAGAACCGACACTATGAAGGACCCTAGAAAGAAGCAAATAACTGACATGACATGAATTTATTTAATTCCTATAAATCCAAAATTAATCTGTAGATCACGATTTTAGATTAACGTCAATCTTAAATTTTAATAACTTCCTGTCATGTCATAAACAACAAACAAAAGATAGGATGAGACCTAATGATGACTGACACAATGAAGGAACCTAGATGAAGGTGAGTGACCGACGGACAACAAGGATAGATGACACGAGCTCAGATCAAGATGAAAGCTTAGAATCACAAATAGCAGATGAAGATTTTCCAATGCTCAACCAAAGTACACTAAGCGGTGGATGAGGGGATGCAGATGGAAGGACTGGATCGAAAGGATGTTGGGATGGGATGTGAGGATAGGATGTATGAAGCATAAAGTAATTAGGATGCAAGGTAGATAATTATTAAGCCCTAAGTTACGAATGGTTCCTGTTACCAAGTTTTCACCAAACGTACTTATCCAAGGCGCCACCAAGGGTGGTTTTCACCATAGGACGAATTATTTCCCTTTACTATTTTTAGATTTTTTTGAATTTTTTTATTTTTTTGTATTTTTGACAATTTTTTACTTTACTCTTTTGGTATTTTTGCAGGATAGGATAATCCAACTGACTCTAGGTATAAAACCTTTTCAGGTGCATGATGTTGATGGGCTCCTCTAGGGGCTCTCCTTCAAGTGTGGCAAGTCTATATGCCCCAGATCCATATTTTGTTGTGATGACATAGGGACCTAACCAATTTGCCTCAAATTTCCCTTTCTTATCTTGGTCCTGCTGGGTACGCTGATTCTCCTTAAGAACTAGGTAACCAACATTAAATTGGTGAGGGCAAACCTTCTTGTTGTAACTTCTCTTAAGACAATTTTGATATGCTTCAAGATGATTGTATGCTTTGATTTTGTGCGAACCCTTTTCCTAGTACCTCCAAAACAACATGAATAAACGAGTTGGACAAGGAATTACAAGCTAAAACAAGGATTCCCCATGAAATCCATTTGCAAACTCAAAATAGGAAATAAATTGATGAAGAACACAATACAAAAGATAAAACTATATTTAATCCTAATTAGAGAAGCAAACACTTGATCCCATGGGGGAATTGGTGCCAATTTGATGTGAAAATTGGCCCTTTCCCAATTCCTATGATGAAATCTTGATATGTTGAAGATGATATCAATCCACTTTTGATAAAAGATGAGAACTCCAAGCCAAATCTGAAAAAATCCTAGCTAAGAATTCAAATTATGGATGAAGATGGCTAAGTATTTTAGCATGGTAACTTTGCAATGTTTGTGGATGATCAAATGAGGAGAGGAGCTCTTCATTTATAGAATGCTAAGATGGATGAATTCCAAAAATGAAGTAATGTGGGACTAACATTCAACCAATGGAAAGGTGTGATGCAGAGCTATGAGGATTCACAACATATCTCACAAACCTTCAATAATAATCCAAAACAATAATTATATGACACATGTTCTTAGTCATTCTATATCACATTGAAAACATAGCCATGGCAGCCCACAATTTATTCTCATGAACAGTCATTAATAACTTCTAAAAAAATGAATAATAAAGCCAATCCCACTGGTGAGATTAAATAAAACATAGTTATAGTCTTTTCCTCCAATTCTTATGAAGATCCAATGGTTGAAATGAAAGTTATTGTATTCTTCCCAAAACTGCAAACCCTAGGTAGGGTTCAGACCTGCCCTCACAAAAATATTCATAACTCATTCAATTCTTAATTAATTTTGATAAGAGTTGAAGAAAATGAAAGTAGATTCACATGGAAACAAAATCCAATTGGTTTTAGATACAAAATATAGACTTTAAATTCCGTACCATCACACTTCTTTAGACTGTAAATTCTGCACAATATTGTTAGAAAAGGCAGTCTCACCAAAATAATCATATCTTCCACAAAACTCGATGAAATTCAATGAGACAAAAATAATTGGAAACTAGAAACAGAGATCTTTCCATCAATATATGATACTCTATCATTTGAGTCCATACTATGCCGTACAAATCACAACTTCAATCTGGTAACAATGTAAAAATCAGAAAATGCATACCAAACTTGAGGTTGCCATTCATTTAACTTCAAAAATAATGTCTCCAACCCCCAATTCGAGTTTTGAAGGGTTTATTTATACATTTTCAACCCAAACCAACTATTTGCAACCACCTTTTGATTAGTGTGTTGACAAAACACCTTAATGACATTTGATCTACCTAATTTTAAACTTTTGACAATTTTTTACAATATATGAGAAATGAACAACATCCTAGGACCTATAACACCACAAAGGTGGCCTCTTGGACCTTATTACAATATCAAAACATAAAAATGGAACAAATGAATCAATATGGCCTCATGGAGGCATGTGATCAAATAGGTGCTCCTGCACCAAGGTGCCACTTTTCAACATTTGAATGGAGGAAGCTTGAGCACATTTTGATCAATGTGCAAGTTTGAAATTTGAATTTGATGAGATGACATGTTTAGGGGGGATGAAAGATGAGTTAAATTCCAAGTGGGAGACATGTAAGAGACAATGGAAGAGCTTTAAATTCTTTGTTGGATGGACAAGTCATTTTGGGGGGAGATTTCAAATTTGAGGAATATTCCATCTTTGATGCCTTTTTTGAATGAAAATAGGTGATTTATAAAACAATTAAATTGATTTTCATGTGCAAGTTGCAAAATCTAGAGGATTTGAGTGATTAGGATTAGCATTGATCATGATTTGATTAATTTAAATGGTGTTAGTTGATTTGACCATTTTGACTTAGATTTTAGGATTTAAATAACTCAAAATGAGAAAAGAATGATTTAGACTTAGTTAAATAAATATTTTTGATTTATTTAACCAAAGGGGGTGATGTTAGATTAAATTAGATAAATCTTTGATTTATTTAATTTAATTAGATGAACTTTAGAAATTTAATCAAATAATATGGATTATTTAATTAAATAAAGATAGGAAGATGAAATGGCCTAGCTAATTACAGAGACAATGATTTAATTAAATCGAGGATTTATTGAATTAAAAGGGAAATTATGATGAATTTAATCAAATAAGGCTATTTGATTAAATGGTTAGATAGAGGGATAATTCAGGATGAAGCGATGTTAGTAGATCAGGATCGAGTGTATGTACATTTTACGTGTCTACAGATTTGTTTTTTGTCTAGAAATTCCAAATGACTGAGTCTTGCAACCCGAGCATCTTTGTCACTAATGAGTTTCTTCAAATATATTCTCAATGAGGGGATCTCAACCTCAACTGGCAAGATAGCATCGGAACCATAGATGAGAGAATATGGAGTGGCACCAGTAGGAGTGCGGATGGAAGTATAGTATGCCCAAAGGGAAGGATGGATATGGAGGTGCCAATCTCAACCAGTGTTAACCAAATTTTTAAGGATCTTGATCAAGGTTTTGTTGGTTGCCTCCACTTGACCATTACCTTGAGGTAATAGGGCATGGACCAATGATGTTGAATGTGAAAGGTGTCACATAGGTGTTTCATAGCCTGGTTTTTAAATGGCTTTCCATTATCGGTGATGATGGTGGATGGAATTTCATATCTGCAGAGAATATGGAAGAGGATGAATTTGGATATCTGAGTACCCGTAATTTGAGAGAGTGGCATTGCTTCCACCCTTTTGGTGAAGTACTCAGTGGAAATGATTATGAAGGTGTGGCCATCAGAAGATGGAGGGTATATCTTTCCGATTAATTCAAAACCTCGCTGAGAGAAGGGCCATGGTGCTATGAGAGGCTACAAATCTTGAGCAGCAGCATGTATCAAATCTGTATGTTGTTGGCAAGGTAAGAATTTCTTCATGAACTCACAAGAGTCATGCTCCAGTGTAGACCAATAGTAACCAACTTTGAGTATCCTGTTGGCTAAGGCCATGCCACTTGAATGGGCCCTATAAACACCACTATGAACCTCAGTTAACGTAGTGTGGGCTTCGGTCTCGTTCAAACACCTAAGAAGGGTTCCATCATACCCACGATGATAAAGTGTATCATCTACGATAGTGTAGCGGGAGGTACATTGGATGAAATATTTTTGTTGGTTACGTGTAATGTCGGGGGGTAAGATGTTATCATGAAGATAGGTGTAGATGTCATGATACCATGGTGACTCAAGACCTACAACGTTGTACACCATTTCACTCTCAAGGATGTCATAAGCAGGGATTAAGAGTTATTTGACTAGGAACTTGCAGTTCATTTGATCTTTTGGGATGTCAATTAGGGAACCAATTGTAGTCATTGCATCGATTGTTTTGTTTTGGACTCTAGGGATTTGCTTGAACTGGATAGAGGTGAAGTTCTTCTTGAAGTTGTCCACCATGTGCTTGTAAGGAAAACACTTGTCATCTCTTGTCAGAAACTCCTCATTAACTTGTTTGATGATCAACTAGGAATTGCCAAAGACTCGCAAGTGAGTGATGTTCCATTGGATAGTGATCCTGAGACCAGTGAGGAGAGCTTCATATTCTACTATGTTGTCCATGCATGGGAAAGCTAACCTAAATGACTTTGGGATATAATCACCTTATGGGGTGACAAACAAGATACCTGCCCCATCTCCATTGTGAGTGTATGACCCATCAAAATAGAGTGTCCATGTAGCTGCTTCTGTGACCATAAGAACCTCTTCATCATGAAATTCTATTACCAAGGGATAGGCATCTACCAAAGGAGCATCTAATAGTTGATCCACTATTACTTTCGCTTTAATTTCCTTTTGGTCCACATATTGAATATCGAATTCGCTCAATAGCATAACCCACTTAGCCATGTGGCCAGTTAAAGTAGTTCTGGATAACAAATATTTGAGCATATCAACCTTTGATATCAGCTTCACTAAATGGATGAGCATATAATGATGGAGTTTCTGTGATCTAAAGACTACACCTAGGCAAGATTTTTCCATCAGAGAATAATTGAGCTCATGTCCTACTAGGGTTTGACTAATGTAGTAGATAGCACATTCCTTTGAGGACTCATCATGTTGTGCTAATAATGCCCCCAGTGCAACTGAAGTAGCTGAAATATACAATAGGTTCAGTTTACTGGAATTGGAGGCATGAGGATGGGTGGATGAGCCAAATACTCTTTGATTTTATCAAAACCCAGCTAACATTCAAAATCCCACTTGAAGGATGTATCCTTTTTTAGGAGATGGGTGAACAATTGGCACTTGTCTATCACCCTGATTTATAAGATCCTGGATGTAGGCTATTAAACCTTGACACTTATTTAATGAATGCCCTTTTTTTTTGTGGAACTCATAATGCTCGTTTTCTTTATACCAGGTTGGTTTGGGCTTGGACTCATCAAGAGGCTTGGACACGGGATAAGTGATCGGGTAATTAGCCTGAAGAAGCCTACTGAACACGATACTTAAGGGCTCTCCTAATTGAGTGAATTGGCATTTGCTATTCCCTTGATTATTCTAATTGGACTATTGAGGAGGATGAGGTGCCCCCTATGGAACTGATATGGCATTAGGAATTGATGGTTGAGGAGGGACATACTATGGCTTCTGGGAAGAATTGCCTAATTGGACATGTTTGGTGTCAGTGACACCATTATTGACAACGTTCTTATTCTTGTTCCAGTAGCGAGGTTTATCTCCGGATGACTTTTCTTTGTTAGGATTATAAATTTTGACCAGCCCTTTAGCAATAAGGGCTCTCTCAAGAATAGCACCCTTCTCTACTATCTCTACAAAAGTTGTGACATAGTGGAGATTGAAATTATGCTCCATATCTAGATGAGAGTTTTCAACAAAAAGGGTGACCATGTCTTTTTCTCTAATTGGGGATTTCATCCGACCAGCCAATGCTCACCACCTTTGGAGGTAGCTTGCAAAATTTTCTCCCTCGCATTGCTTCTCTTTTAGGAGATCCAAAGTATCAACATCTTTCTCCAAATTAAAGGAGAAGTGGGAAACAAACTTTTTTGAAAGATCTGCAAAAGACTTGATGGATCCCTTCTTGAGACCCATAAACCAATCAAGAGCTATCCTTGTTAAACTCCTTGGAAATAACCACATGAGGTAATTGTCATTGTGTAGAACTTCTTGACACTGGGCATAAAACTCTTGAAGATGAGCCTTGGGATCTTTAGTTCCTTTGTACTTATCAAATTTTGGCATCTTGAAATGTTTTGGGAAAGGAACTAATGAAATTGAGGAATCGAATGGATAGGGACAAATGTCCTCAAACTTCAAGGATTGTTTGCTAGTCCCTGCTTGCAAATATTTTAATAGAGCTTTGACTTCTTCCCACTCTTTATTGGAAGGTACTAGGGGGGTCAGATTAGACAGATTGGATTGGTTATAGGGAGGATATTGTTGGTATGATGAAGATGGGGCAGACGTGTTCTGATCATATGCTAGTGGAGGTGTATACAAAGGTGTCTATTGATACTAATTGGTATAGGTGGACTGCAGTTGTGGGTTGACGTAAGGTGGATAGGAGGATGATGGATTTTGATAATAGGAAGTGAAGGCTACTTGTTGATAGGGTGGCTGCTACTAATAATGTGAGGTAGAGGGGGCACCCTGCTGGTACTGCGGAGGAGCTTGGTAGTATGTCGAGGTGGGAGCTCCTTGCTGATATGGTGGTTGTTGCTGATAATAAGAGGTGAAGGGAGCACCCTGTTGGTAGGGCAGTTGTTGTTGGGTGTAATATGGGTTGGATTGATAATTGTAAGTAGGATTTGGCTGTCAGGTAGCATATGGGGGTGGTTGTGGATTGGATATTTGATACTGAGGATTGGAGTGTGATTGTTGAGGGTTGGTGTAAGGTGGTTGTTGAGAATGCGGAGGGTTCTAGGGAGCCAAAGTAGGATTGGGATTTGATGGGGTAGCATAAATGGCATACGTGCTTGATGGATGATAAAGGTACTACATAAGAAGATTGTGTTGCATTTGTGTGGGAACTTGAGTATGTTGGGGTGGTTGTTGTTGATGAGATGGTTGTTGGAAGAGAGGGAAAAATGGGGCATGTTGCTTCTGAGGGATCGACATAGAGGCACCTTGTGGTGGTTGTTAAGGCTACGTCATAGCCTGTGTTACCTGATGTGGGGGTTGCTTAGGAATGGTAGTATGTTGCAGAACTGGAATATTTTGTTGTGGAGGTTGTTGGTGAGGTAGTTAAGATGAGATGACAATAGCAGTATGTTGTGGCACGATGCTTGTGATGGGACAACAGTGTGCTATGGTGGCACTTGCAATGAAGTAGATTATTGTGGATTAATCAGAGGTTGTTGGATTGTGGGGACATTTCCTTGGGGCGGTTGTTGAGATATGAAGGGAGGTGGCAATAGGTTTGATGCAGGTGTAGGTCCTAGAGGCAGTGGCAATGTGAGAATCGGATTACCCCCAATGTTGAGGGGTGGTTGACCTACTTGATTGGGTGGAAGAGGTGATGCAGATGGTATGGGGATCGAACCTTGTTGGGCTGACATGGCAGGTGGTGGAGGCAGAATATTTTGCAGCATACCATAAGTAAGGGGGTCATTTGGATGAGGTTGTGCTCCCAGGACTGAAATCATAGGAGTGTTTCCAACTTGATAAAGTACAGCATTCCCAAACCCAGGTTGATACCAATTGTTTATGGGTGGACCCTTAGGGATGTATGAATTTCCTGGAACATTCTATAAATTCTTGGGATCTAGAGGCATTGGAAGAGACTAGGTATTGGCATACTGCAACATGTCAAAGTCAAGTGGTGGTTTGACTCCCTTTATGAGTAATGCAACAAGTATTTTGTCCCCACACTCATTGAGTAGGTGAACTATCATCTGAACATTGGCAAGATTGCTAAGGTACTCGTCAACTGTGACTTCGGGTTGATTGACCATGTTCTCATCTCCAGGCAGCGAAGTGTTTTGGACATCAATATTGGACTACGATAAGGTACCGTTGTTGGGATCCTGAGGGATGTTAGGCTGGGAACCTTGACGTTTTTGTTCAGCCATTTGTTTCTTTGCTTGCGATCAGGTTTGAACGGGCATAAAAGTGAAAAACTACCAGATGAGCTAGGGTTAAGTTACACTCTAGGATGTAGTGCAAGGATTACCTAAGTGATTATTAGAGGATTGATTAATTGGATAATTAGAGGAGGTATAAGATTGGGCTGGATTGGATCGATCAATGAGATGAAACGATTGTTTGGATTAGGTGATTGATCAGATAGGATGATGAAATGGATTCTAAACCAAGTTCAGAAATCACTCTAGGTGACTTAAAATACTGATTAATCAAATTGTAGGGCAGATGGATGATTATGGCACTGAATCCACCTCAAGATGGAAGTGGATTGATTAGGCCGAAGATGATAACTGACTTAGGACAGATGACAATCCTAAGTAGATGTGGATGATGACAATTAGATTCAGACACCTAAGACAACTTGGATAATAACCTCTAAAACAAAGTCTAGGGGATTTGGATTGATGAAACGATGATGAATATGTGATCTAGAGATGTTCTAAGATGTACCTATATTATTTGTATGATGAATGGATGAGCTTTGGAAAACACAGATGGACTAAAGTGAGGATTACAGATGAATGGAAGATGATAAAAATTGTTCGATCATGAGAAATGACTTGGAAAACAACAAGCTTTTACTTTCCCAAAGGATTCACATTCTAGAATTTGTATGGGAAATGGATACACCTTTGTTTATGGAAACTTCACATGTTTATGACACAACTTCACATATTCTTGGTGAGAAAATTCGCCTCTATTTCTATCAACTTCGCCCGTTCAGGGGGGGAAATTTTCCCAAATTAGGGATGACTCAAGAAACAAGTGCATTTGCTAAGAAAATTTGCCTATCTAAGAGAGAAAATTTGCCCAAAATTTGATTAGGGCAAGAAACAGGCGATTTTGACAATCAAGTTCGCCTAAAAAGCTAGCAAGTTCGCCCAAATAGTAGTCGAATTTGCCTAAACCCTCAGCAAAGTCGCCTAAAAATTGACAAACTCACCCAAATAGTAAGCAACCTTGCCTAAACAACTATCAAATTCCCCTAAATAGTAGTCAAATTCTCCTAAATAGTTTCAAATTCGCCTAAACAGCTTGCAGAATCACCCAAAATGATGACAACTTCGCCTAAACTATGACAGGTTCACCCAAAACAGTTGCAGGTTCACCTAAACTTGATGCAAACGACCAGAATTGTTTTGCAAACTCGCCCAACATGGTGACAAATTCACCTATTTCTTGAACGGTATGGGCAGGGAATGGATTCGCCTAAAAATGAGATCTCCTGTTCAACAAACGAACTTGCCTAAATCTCAAAACAGATGAATGAAGACTCGGACGGGGAGGCAAAATTGCTCGTTTATGGAGCAATTTTTCCCAAGGTGATAGAAAATTTGCCTGTCTTAAAAAAAAATGGGCGAATTTGATGGAAAAACGGATGACAGACTGACTTGGACTGAGAGTGGGTTGGCCCCTAACAAGGGAAAATTCACCTATTTTGGGAAAACAAGCAAATTCAACAGAAAAATGACTGACGAAACTGTTAGTGTAGGTTTTTTAATATTATTTTTCGTACACATTATTAAGCATAGCTTAGGTTATAGAGACATGGTTCATGTGAGGACACGTGGCATAATCCATCAATTACATGTGTCGCTCTCACCCACACTTTGGTGGTTGAGTTTCACACCCTCTTTTGGCCTTTTATGCCACCTCACAAAACCACTCATCTATCTCTTTCTGAGTAGGTTATACCACATGTTTGGAATTTTCCAAGTAGGCATAACTCCCACCTAAATGGTTATTTGGGAGTTATTTCCCCTCTTGGAATTATTTTCCCATATTCAGCTATATAATCAGCACTCCCTCTCCCTCCTATCTAGTTTAGATGAGTTCATATCAACTCAGTCAGTTCAAGGAAGAGCTGAGACATATTGCATCATTTTGTGTGATAATATCATATTCAATTATTTCACTATATTCCAGCATTTCATACTCGTGTTTCTCTCATGTGGAAGGCTTATCTCAATTTTGCAGGTGATCCTAGGTGCTCAAGTTCATCAACAACTCTTACATGGTATTAGAGTGTTCAGATCTGCAAGCCCCTTCTCGATCTGAGAGAGATTTAGTAGTGAGTATTTTCTAGGAGCATTTTGTGCCAAAACAAACTTTGCCATCAAGTCCAGAAGGCCCAAATACCCCCATTTTCATATATAATTTGTCCAATTTGGACAAAGTTGAATTTGGGGAAAATCTTTTTTACCCAAGCACCTCTTGCACGTATTATCGAGGTGACCAATTTTTTTTCATAAAAAATTCAGTTTTTATTTTCTATATTTTTTATCAAAAAAAAATTTTAAAAATTGTTTATTTTTAAAAAAAAAAAATCAATAAAAATTTGAAAAAATTAAAATAAAAAAAAGGTTTAAAGTCTGCATACGCAGACTGTGCAGACGTACTTTGTACATTACAAAGTACCGCAGGTACTAGGAGGGTACCCACGGACCACCCAACTCCACCACATGGCCCTATAGCATCGGCGAGCCCCCAAACTTCTGGCGGTGAATACTAAATCAGGCTGTCAAAGAAGATTCTAGAGAATATTCTAGAAAAGAACATTTCGTCGCTCAGATCACCTCCAGGTTCTGATAGAATATTTCAACGAAGAAGGAATATACTGGTGGAAGAATATTCTTATAGGTAGGGAATATTCTTTTTTGACAGGCCGCAAGCCGTCAAATTTAGCCTATTGTTTTGTTGACGTCAGCACTGACGTCAACGTACATTTGGATTTTTTAATCCCCCTCTCCATTTGAGTTTTCATTTTTGCAAGCGAACTTCAGAGGCATCTATCTCAGTCATCTGGGCTCCGTTTTGTGAGAAAATTTTTTTGATTTGGGGTAGAATTTCACAAGCTTCATAGTAGTGTAATCCAGTTTTGCTCAAGTGATCCATATTTTCCATAAAATCAGTTTTCTCAGCAGATCTGAAGGACAATTCTCATTTTTGGAACTTTAAACAACTGTAACTTCACATGTGACCTCAGATCGAGGAAATTCTTTTTTTGAAAGTTGATATTTTCTTATCACTACATATTGGTTCTTTTTGATGTTTTGATTCTAGGAATATTTTGTACTTTCAGTATTTGGGTCCAATTTTGGACATTACATAACTCTAGAAACAATTCCAGAATTGTAAATGCACTACTTATAAAGTGCCACCATATTTTTTTGGGGGGGATCATTGATTGAGTTAATTTGGGGGATGATCTTGTGGTGTTTTTATTGAGTACATTCTTTTCTTTGTTGTGTGTTCTTACAATGGGGAAACATAACATTGAACTCCTAACTCCATATAATTATGCATCATGGAAACAATCAGTATGGAATTATCTAATGGGAAAAGGTTGCACAGGCTATGTAAATGAATCTATTCCTCAACCTACTGATGTTGGTGCAAAATATTTGTGGGTGAGAAAACTCTTGGTTAGATTTGTTCACTAGTCTCTTTTGATTTACAATTTCATCTTGAATCATGCAAGACACCTAAGGAGGCTTGGGAGACACTTGAAAATTTATATGGTAAAGCTAATAAGATTAGGGGTTATCAAATTGATAATGATTTGATGAATCTTGATCCAAAAAATTTTGACCACATCCAAGACTATATCTCCAAGATTAGGCAACTAAGATCACAGCTAAAGGATTGCAAGATTACTAAGGAGGATTTACAGTTGATTCTCAATGTGTTATCCAAGCTTGGTCCTGAGTATTTTGTCTTTGTTTCTAGATTTCACACCAATAGGATTTCTATGGGAGTTGCATATGTTGTGCCTACATTTGATGCATTTTCAGATCTTCTAATCCAAGAGGAAGCAAAGCTGATTCAAATGGGCCTCATCAAGGTTTCCAAGTCACAAGCTTTGATGGCTAGTGAGCCTAAGGTATAGAAAGAATCAAAGCATCTTGATCAGAAATAAAAGAAGAAAAAGAAAAAGCCACGGAAAGAATTTGAATCCTCTTCCTCAAAAGGGGAATCATCTAAGAAGAAGAAGCCCACATGTGCATATTGCAAGAAATCTAGGCATGATGAACATCAATGTTATTTAAAACAAATTGATGAGTTGAAGAATCTTCTAGCAAAGAATAAAATCAATTTTCCTTCAACTATGTCAAAGAATTCATCATCATCTTCTAAACCAAAGTTAGAGAAACAAAAGGGGAAAGCACTTGTTGTAGTTACAGATTCTGAGTCAAGGAGATGGATCCTTGATTTTGGAGCTTCACATCACATGGCTTCATCACAGATTATGTTCTCTTCATTTGAAACTTGTTCTTCACCAAACATCTTGATGGCTAACAACACACATGTGAGTGTTTGTGGGAAAGGATCTATTGACATAGATGAAGGATCATTCAACGATGTTCTTTGTGTTCCTTCATTGTCAACAAATATCCTTTCTATCTATCAAATCACACATGGCGAGGAAGGAAAGAGTGTTGAGTTCACACCAAATTATGTGATTATTTAGGATTTGCATAGCAAGGATATTGTTGTAGTTGGGGAGGCAGATCATCAATCTCGAGTATACACCTCACATTTTTCCTCTGATGTTCCTTTGGCTAATGTACACACTCAAGCATCTAGTGTGAACATTATTGAGGAGATTCAGTATGGTCAAGTGAATCTTGGTATTATTTCAACTGAGGTTCAAGAAGCATGTGTTGAGACTTCATCTCCTACATCACTTGTTGCTTTTGATGATACTAGTATTGCTAAACCCATGGCTTCTATTGATTTAGTGCAATAGGGCATTCATTGTCTTCCAGACACAGCTACTTGGGATGAATACTTGATAGGCATTGTAGGTTTGTTTTGTGAGTCCTATCTTGCAAACTTGGAGGACACAATTAAGTGCATACATCTTCTCTTTGATGAAGTTGCTTCATCTTCTTCAGGTGTTGAGGGGGAACCTTTTGACCCTCTTGTTTTTTACCCACATGATCATTCTTCACAATTTGACATGACTGTGGTCACTATTGAGCACCATTTGGAGGAGGCACCTTTGTCTTCAGAGGAGATATCTTTCTCTTTGAATTTTGTTCTACATCCATCTCCACTAGGTTCTAGATTGTCATCTTTTACAGTGTAGCCTAGAACACCTGATTTGATGGTGATAGCTTTTGACATCGACATGGGGACACCTGAGCAAAGTTCGGAGACATCATACATTTTTATCATTCTTCCTTCATATTTCTTTCAGGAATGGGAAGATATCCTACATACATCCTTGGTTTTCTTTCTTCCTAAGGGGAGGAATATTGATCGGCAATCCTAGAACAACTTCAGCTTCTTGTGTTGAGAATTCACCAACAATGCAGGAGATTCTATATTTGGGGACTATATGGTCTCTCTTCTTCTTCTCTCTTGGGGAGAGTTTTGTCCTACAGGTTTTCTCTTTCTCATATTTTGAGATATTTCATCATTGTACATGGGTACCTTACATGGCCTTGTAGTCGGGACCCATCTTTACATTGTTTCATCTTTTCACCCACCTAAGATATGCTTAAGGGGGGGTGTTAGTGTAGGTTTTTTAATATTATTTTTCCTACACATTATTAAGCATACCTTAGGTTATAGAGACATGGTTCATGTGAGGACACTTGGTGTAATCCATTGATTACATGTGTCGCTCTCACCCACACTTGGGTGGTTGAGTTTCACACCCTCTTTTGGCCTTTTATGCCACCTCACAAAACCACTCATCTGTCTCTTTCTGAGTAGGTTATGCCACATGTTTGGAATTTTCCAAGTAGGCATAATTCCCACCTAATTTGGTTATTTGGGAGTTATTTCCCCTCTTGGAATTATTTTCCCATATTCAGCTATATAATCAACACTCCCTCTCCCTCCTATCTAGTTCAGATGAGTTCATATCAACTCATTCAGTTCAAGGGAGAGCTGAGACATATTGTATCATTTTGTGTGATAATATCATATTCAATTATTGCACTATATTCCAGCATTGCATCCTCGTGTTGCTCTCGTGTGGAAGGCTTATCTCAGTTTTGCAGGTGATCTTGGGTGCTCAAGTTCATCAACTCTTACAGGAATGACTCGGTCCAAAAATGGGATCACCCCTATGGACATCATGTTCGCCCCAACTGGAAGAAAATTTGCCTATTCTTGGAAAAAGGACAAATTTGACAGAAAACGACTGACGGGTTCGCCTAAAAGCTAAACAAACTCACCTATTTCGCAGAATGTGCAAAAATCAAGTCACCCAAAAAGTGACCTATAGGAAAATTCACCTCTGACAAAGGAAAATTCACCCAAAATGACTGACCTGGACTAGACTGGATGCAAAACAACTAACTGTGGAAAAGGACAAAATCATAGCAAACAACAGACAGAAGGCAAGGCTAACTCAATTAAAAAAAATGCACTGGTATCACACAGAGAAGACACTCCAAATAGTACAATTCTAGAATTAGTGATATGGGATTACAAACTTGATGTAAGCCCACCACCTTGAGTGGATAACCCAAGGTTAATACTTTGTGATGTCGAGGTGGTTCCTTGGATCACCCTTTCTCACGAAGGTGGATAGCTAGCGTTCCAGTGGCACAGGGTCGTCAATAGAGACCACGGGCTCACCTTCACACTCTCACTCGAAGACTATCATATTCCACCATGAGGATTCCTATCTCAACCCAAGGGAGTACGTGGTAAGTAACTTCGGGGTACGGTGTGCATCCCCTGCACTACACCAAGTCGTGGCTAAAACACGGGTCTCTATCTAGGAAAAACAAGGCTATATAGGGAGTCCTTGATATACGCACGATACGTGGGGCACAACCGTGAACACCAGCCTATCACAAGCATGATTCAGTAACCCCAACGAGGTACTAGAAACTCAAACCAACTCTTCATGTCTTATCTAGGTATCACCCTAGCTTCGATGCTCTACCAAACACGATGCGACTGGATTAAGGTATAGCTTTTTCTCTCCCCCATTTATATACCCCGTCGGTAACATGTGGTTGGAATCATCCCCCATGTGATGAAATCTCAGGAAAGTCCCACTAAAGGAAGAAGATACTAGACATTTTTGGTTGGTCCCCAGGCTCGCACGTAGCGCAAGGGGAGAGCTTAGACATACTAGCACCTCCTAGGTAAACACAACTAGACTAGAGTGGCTATGATTTCTCGTCACCCAGGATCGCCAAGTGGTGCAAGGGGATTGGATACGTCAAAAATCACCCTCAAGCACATAA
Source organism: Sequoia sempervirens (assembly GCA_007258455.2). NCBI lineage: Eukaryota > Viridiplantae > Streptophyta > Pinopsida > Cupressales > Cupressaceae > Sequoia > Sequoia sempervirens. The sequence continues at coordinate 201,513,118 of VDFB02193867.1, forward strand.
AACAATATTAATTAACCCTCTAATTAAGTCTACGTGTGCCTAACTAGTATGAAAACAACAAGCAGACTAATCTAAAAGAGTTGGGACCTATCGTTCTGTAAAAAACGTTAGTAGTTTCGATCCACCGGCTTTGGGAAAATAGGAAACAGCTACACAAAATGTTAGTTAAAACCCGACACACTCACAAACGAACAAGTTAGCGGGTCAATACCTAAAACGAAACCAAACAGAAACTAAAAACTAAAAGTTTAGGTCTCTGGTTTACCTCAGATTCACCTTTGTTTGAGGCAAATTCGCCCATTCTGGGAGGCAATTTTTCCCCTGTGCTGAGAAAATTCACCCTTCTAATGATCAAATTTTCCTATCTGAGACCAGAGTAGGTTCACCTATTTCTGAGTTGGCCTACAAATTTTCTTGTTTGTTAAAGCAGATTCGCTTGTTCACTAGACAGAGTGAAAATTCACCTGCCTGCAGGTAAAAATTCGCCTGAGACCTACAAATTCACCTAAACTGTGGAAATGGGTGAATTTTCCAAATGCAAATTCGCCTCTGTTGTGAGAAAGTTCACCTGTTTCTATAGATTCTCCTATTTTCCAAAGCAACTTTTCCCCTATGAGGTGCAAATTCGCACGTTCAGGGCAGATTCGCCCCTATGTGTAAACCTGAACCTGCAAAACCCAAACAACAGAAAACGTAAAAGTGTAGACCCATGACGTGGGTCCCACTAGACATGCCAGAAATGTGTGCAATGTTTTTTTCCTAATCTAAAATGCAAAACCAAATGAATGCAAAATGAAGGAAACACAACAAAACCTCAAAGATAAGCCTAGTTAAACTTGAACAAAGAAAAGATGAAGACAACCCAAGTTGATTGGTTGGTTGGCCTTGTTGATTTGATCATTTGTGTGCTCCTTCAAATGGAAAATCACATGAGACTAGATGCAAAATGATGGTGAGATGATGGGGATTCTAATGATGCAAGTGGGTATGTGAGTGGATACACAAAGTGGATGCAAAATGAACTCAAAAGTTGCAGCCATGGAGTATGGTGTGAGAGCTTGAAGGCTTGATGGCTTGATTGATTGAATGTGTGAATGTATCCCCAATGAGGTAAAAATCCTCTAATTTTAGGGGAAAGTCCTCTAAAGAATGGAGGGCTAGGATTTAGCCACCATGGACAAGATGAAGGGCTATGGTGAGTTGAGGACTCACAAGCCCTCACATCTTTCCATGTGGCAATGAGGTGTCAAGAGGGAATGTGATGTGGAGGTACTTGAAAGTACCTTGGGATTGGGACAAGATCTCCTCATAAAGGAGGTCCTTTTCCCCATGTGGGAGATGTGACACATGAGGAATTTAAAATTCCTCAATAATCCACATAGGGAAGAGAAAAGCAGAGGAATAAATGTGAATTTTTAATCCACATGGGGAAGAGGTTTCCTTGTCTAAATGAAGAAAGCATTAATGATGGTTGACTTAGGGGTATGCCATAAATGGCATGGGGATTAGGTTGACCTAATCATATGATTAAGGTTGTGCAAACAGGTGATTAAGGAGGATAATGAAAGGTTAAGAGCAAGTTGCAAATTATGGAGGATTTGATATTAATCTTGATTAAGGGTGTGCACATCCTAATCATGGATTAATTAAACTAATCCAAATTAAAGGGAGATTATGGAGGATGGGACAAGGAGAGAGAAAATTGATTTTAAAATTGATTTAAATCTAAAAGGCCAAATGACTAAATTAAATCAATTAAAACATTTATTTAATTTAGAGAGGAAAGGGACAAAAGGTGAAGTATTTAATTATTAAATTAAATACCTTAGGAACAAAAGAAATATTAATTAAATAAATCATTTAATTATGTTGATGGGGGATGCGAAATAGACGAAATAAAGGGATGAATTTGACCATATGGGAGTGGTCAAATTCGAATGTCTACAGTGATATTTGACGAGCTGGATAGTATGTGTGTGGCTCGATGCTCTAACACTATCAAAAGTAGGTTGCAAGTGGATAAACCCTAACAGTGATTCCAATGTATATGAACTAAATGAGGGGAATTATTGAGAAATGGAGAATGAATGAGAGTGTCTGAATGCAGAGGAAGGTGAACTGTAACAAAAAGAAAATTTTGAAAATTCATGTAGCTGGTTATAGTGGAGTAAGGGAGAACTAAGAGAGAGAGAGAGCTTATGTACCAAATTGAAGCATTGTAGGTTATGTAGAACCATTTTATGCATAGTATATTGCAAAACTTTGTACGAGGTTGTAGCCTCCATTTTATACAGAGTTTTAGCTCAAAATAGGGTGGAGTAGCATCCTTGAAGTTGTAGCTTCTAAACAGAGAGTTGTTGCTTCCGTGGGTTGCAGCCCTAAACATTGTAACTGAACTTTGAAGCTTGTGAGGCTGGATTAGGATAGTAGATCCTAGCAGCATTTCTCACCGTGGTTTTTCACATACATAATGTGTTATGTGTTGTCTCTCTTGTGCTTGTGACTATTATATATGTTAGTATTTCAATCTGCACATTTGAGGTTAAGGTTGAACCTACAAAAGGGTTTAAGAACTAAAAGTTTTAAGATCTACTGATTCACCCCCCTTTCAGTAGATCATTGTGTTCCAACAAGTATCCCTTTTTCCATCATATCAGAAAACCAACAATTATATAAAGATTAAGATAAATGAGTCATTATCTCTTTCATGAGCTAATTATACACACAATGAACTAATGCCAATATTAGAGGCAAATAGAAATGATGATTATATCATATTTAATTGATGTGTAATATTCCTTAGCCACATAATTCAGCTCTAAGAATTGATGTTCATCAATAAAATCAAATTCCCAACTTGCTCTTGTAACAAAAGAAAATATAATTTTCTTTATGGTAGTGTGTTAAAATGGATCAAATGAATAACATCAAAAGATGCATAAAAGAGCCTAAATCTAATCTAATTTGACTACATGAGAGTTTAGACTAATGAAATTAATAAAAACAAGATTTGAAAGGAAAAATATTGGAAATAGGAATTAACAAATTTAGACTAAGATTAAAGGAGATAAAAAAAACAAGAATTTGAGGGTATAAATCAACCTTGAGTCAAGTGGTTCAATTTTGAGAAATATTTGGGAATATTACAACAAACCTCTTCATACAATTTTTGGGTGAATGAATGTAGGACAAATGTTCCCCTATAGGTCTAGGGGGCATAGGTTCCCTAGGAAAAATAAAATGGAGTGAGCATATGGGGCATTGGTACCGTGACCTAGCTACAAATCAACTCAAATGTTTATATTTATTAGGTACGAGATTGAGGGTATCAAATCTAGTGAGTTTAGGCACAAAAGGTGTCAAAAGAATGTAGAAAGAACAATTTGTTGTTCTATGGATCCTAATCAGACTCAGAGGTTAAATTTTCCCCACTTTTATCGGTACGGTTTCCCCCCAAATTATTTAACGGGGGTTTGGAGGCAGTGCCCCCAAGACGGGGTCAAGGGGTAGTGCCCCTTGCGGGGTCCAGGGGCAGTTCCCCTAGCACATTCCCTGTCACGATACAGGGGGGCTCGGGGGCAGTGCCCCCAAAACCTCACACGAGTTTTATTATTTTATAAAGGCATTGAGAGTTTGTTTTCTATTGGCCGACATAAAAACCCCTATTTTGTAACTGACATAAGTCTTGATAAAATAACTAAGGGTTAGGGTTTCCGTTGATATTGTATTGTAGCATTTGCAGCAATATTGAGTTGCAACGATTGTTGGTTGTAATCAATTCAATTTTTTGGATAATAATATTGGACTCTCTGTTGGTGGAACCAGATTAAAATTGTCTCTCATTGTTATTATTTCTATTTTTTTCATTCCTCTATTTAATCTTTATTTGCATTTAATTGATATTTTCTGCATGCAATTCCTAACACAATTAAATATCACTCTCCCTGATTTTTGTGAATATTGTACTACCCTTTTATCAATAAAGTTAAATAGGAAATATTCATAGAAAAATCTATTGTAAAATAAGAAAGGATATGCATGCAAAAAGGAGAGAGAAAAAATAATTTTTAAAGCCTTAGATATGAAAAATAGAAAGTTTGGACACATATTTTTTTTTAGATTGCAGGAATTAGAATCAGGTAGCCACCCCCTATAAACTATAGTGCACCTAGTAAAAAAAAATCATGTGACTGATGACGCTAGCGTGACAAGCCCTCTGGTACCATGAGGATGGTGGGGAGACTAGACCTCGTGACCTCTTGTCTACATCGGGATGCTTTAGCCAATCAAGCTAGGCCCATCACCCATTAGACACCTAAAATTATCCCTCAATCAATTTTTCTAATTGTTGTCATTTTCAAATTAATTAAATATTTATTTAACTAATTATCACATTCCTTCTTCCAACATTAATTAAATAATTTTAGTTATTTAATTAATTCATCTAATTATTCTTCTAATATTAGATGGATAATTTGAGACCTTTTATTTAGTCAATTACTCTCTCTTCTAAGGTTCCACTTTAAATAAATAAACAAATATTTATTCATTTAAGCTCAACATGCACATTGTTAAAAATAGATAAATAATATCATTTATTTAATTCCCTATTTTTTCACATTTATAAACCTGATTAATTATTTGCACAAAGTAAAAATGTTAATAAATTTAATTAATCACTAGTCACATCTAAGACCACTTACCTATAAAATCATCCTATAAATCCTAACCCTCCATTTTATCTTAAAAAGTATACACCATCCATATTTTCCCATGTGATCTCACATGTGTGAGAAGATATTTGTCCCATCTCTTATCCATATGACCTCTTGACGAAGGGGACTCCTCTTACAAACCAAAACTCACCACAACAACACAAACGACAAAAATGCAAGAAGAAAGCAAATATTTTATTTTATTAATGAAAATGATAGTACAACATTACACTGCCATCATATGGGCTTCCTGAATACATCTTTTTGCAAATCTAAAAATTGGAGCCAAACTTTGCTCTAGGCTCTCATGACCTTACAGTCAAGTCCCCCCTCTTTCCTTTCTTTGGTTGTATTATATCCTTGTCTTTGTCTTCACCAGCAAGCCTTCTCCTTCACTATAACCACGTCAGCCATCTAGGGTTTCCTGTAATTTGATCTTCATTTAATGCTTTTACTTGCCTTGGCTTAGTACCACCTCCATCACTCAACTAGCAATCAAGAATGATTTCCTTGGTATCTACACTATTGTCTCCAGCATGCCATCGATCACCATCTTGGTGCCTCGCTATTGGAAACACATTACATTATCGAGCTAAGCCAATTCCATGTCACATTGATATTCACTCTCTCGCTAATCGCCATCCTTGTCATCACTTGCACTTTACAAAAACAATGCGAATTGATTTGTCATCCAATCACCATCTACCATATGTCTGTCACATCATCAGCCCTTCCTATCGGGTCCCAAAAAAGTCAACGCCATGTCCTTGCTATGTCGAGGGGACACCAAAGTGACTCTTCCCAAAATCTAGGAGTCTCACTGATTAAGTTCCCATTAGGTCGTCGAAGAGACTCTAAAACAACTCACTCCAATATAAGGTCTCTTTAATGAAGCTTTATTGAAATGTCGTCAATACTTTCATTTTTGTTCCATTGATATCCATATATCCCTTCGATGAAGAACCTCCATGTCATCCCCACTCAAGCATTTGTCACCACCCGTCAATCATGACATCACCATTCTTTTTCATCATCACTTAGCCTGGTCCCACTTTATTAGCATGTCGAAGGGACTCAAACATAGCTCTCACTGATCTCCTAAGTCTCACCAAAAAATCCCTTGTCTAACATCGTCAAAGTGTAGGACGAACTCCATAAGACGTCTCGTCGATACACGCCCTTCTCTTCAATTCAAAATGTTGAAGGGACTTGTCAACTCATCTTGCCGATACATGCATCTCCCTTCGATGAGAACTTTCGCAACCCCATCGTCACCTTCGATATCGCCATGTCTCTTTGAAACCCCCATATCCTATTGATGAGCCAATTTTTTGAAACACAAATCATCAGGATTCAGAGTTCACTCCTCCCTCATACTATCTACCATTTTTTTCCAATAAGACATAAGCCCTATTCCCAACTTGTGAAGCCCGAACTCATCCTTGCCAACTTCTATTATTTTTCAGGTGTCAAAGTTTTTCCATGCCTCATACATTCCTTGGAAATCAAGTAAGCCTTAACACTGGGTGTCGATGTCGCCCATTCACATCATGGTGTAAGCCACCAACCCGAAGTCCAAAACCAAACCAATCATACTCAACTAACTGAAGCCGATTCAACCCTTATTCGAAAGGAAAACAACACAAATTGATGCAAGATTGCTCGTACGCCCTCGATACTCCTGCATCACCTCTCACACATGTGTGAGAGGACACATTTGATAATCCCTCTTTTCTATGCAATCCTCACAGATGTGTGAGAGGATACTTGTCATATCACTCTTCCCCATAATCCTTTTCACACATGTGCATGGAGGCTCAATCCCAATCATTTGATCGACCCTTATTCGAAAGGAAAACAACACAAATTGATGCAAGATTGCTCATACGCCCTCGATACTCCTGCATCACCTCTCACACATGTGTGAGAGGACACATTTCATAATCCTTCTTTTCTATGCAATCCTCACAGATGTGTGAGAGGATACTTGTCATATCACTCTTCCCCATAATCCTTTTCACACATGTGCATGGAGGCTCAATCCCAATCATTTGATCAACCCTTATTCGAAAGGAAAACAACACAAATTGATGCAAGATTGCTCGTACGCCCTCGATACTCCTGCATCACCTCTCACACATGTGTGAGAGGACACATTTCATAATCCTTCTTTTCTATGCAATCCTCATAGATGTGTGAGAGGATACTTGTCATATCACTCTTCCCCATAATCCTTTTCACACATGTGCATGGAGGCTCAATCCCAATCATTTGATCAAAATAAGAAAATACTTTCCCTCTAGATCTTATCAACCCTTGTCTACTCTAAGTGTACCTATCATGAGGTGCCACTTGGAGGCTTATCCTTACACCAAAACCCTAATGAATCCTAAGCCATTGATCTTGAGATTAAATCTCAACCCTTGATTTGAAAACTTCAAAATTTATAAATAAGTCCTCTTGGAGGCCATTTCATAAGAATTCATTGAATACTAAGGTTATAATGTTGGTTTTCAAAGCAATCACATAGCTCATATCTTCCATCATTAATGCTGAGCACAACCACACACAAGTGTGCAACAAGGGGAGTCGAAGGCCCTCATCCTTTTATTTTTTCAATCAAAGGAATAGGGGAAGCAAGGTATTGGGTTCTTTCCATTACGTTTGGGTCCACTATTTGTTTGTTTTCTTTCTCTTCCATTATCTAGATTTTGGCATGCCTAATGAGACCCTACATCCCAAGTCTAATCCATTTTTTAGTATTTTTTCAAGTCTTTTTACTTGTAGGTTATAGGTCATTGCCTTTTCCCCACACAAGAGTCATGAGTCCCTAACGATATCAATCCCAACCAATTCTAGGCCTTGGCGGGCTAATTTTCCTCCTCATATTAGCTTGCATTTAGTCAAAGTGATATGCCTTTCATCGATCCATCCCATATAAAATTTCTTCACATCAAAGACATAGTCAATAATCATAAAGTTTGCGATGTCACTATTCCTCTTATAGTTATTAAGTATTAGCAACAGATTTAACATAATAAATATTAGAGTTAATCTAGTTTATAATATGCAATGTTATCAACATAAATGTGAATAATCAATGTAAACTATAAATATATGACAATTAAATAATTAACACAATAAATAAAATAACACCTCCACATAGATTAATCATATTAACATCAAAATCATATAGACAATATTCTCAATATTGTTGAATCAATGGTTTCCAACACTTATATGAAAATCATAGAGAGGCTACTATCCAAAACTCAAGGGAATGGTTACAAGTCCAAGATTTTAATGGCATAAACACCCTCGGAGGGAACTAACTAGTTCTTACACAAAACCCAACCTTCCTTCAAAACATAAACCAATTCTTACACAAAACCAAATCTTCCTTCACTACATCAACACAGCCTTGTTTGGGATAATCCTAGGTGTACGATGTACCCCAAGTTGGACACACAACTGTGTGCCCCTTCTCCAAATGTTTCCATTCCATCAAAGACCTAAACCTCCTTTCTTGTGTGCCCTTTGAATTCTTGTGTTGCTTCCTCTTTTTCTCTCCTTTCCTTGAATGTTCTATTGAATGTTCTCCCTTCTTGAATGTTTTCCCATGTCTCACACAAATGCTTTATATGTCTTAAGGGGTGGTTTCCAAACCATTACACCCTTTCACAGAGGTTACATTTAATAATTATTTAAATAAATAATTATTCTTCCACCTTTTAAGAGAAGTTTTTATACATAATCTTTATTAAATTCTCTTTTAACCAAAGGATTATAATATCCTTTATTTTTCTATCTCCCTTTTACTTTGAAGGGGTTATTTCATAACTTTCTCTTTGGGAAAAAAAGCCACATAAAAAATTTTAACGAGCCTTTATAGATGTGAGATCTAGTTTAGTTTTGTGCACATATAAATTGGTAAGAGAATTGGGATATTCCAAGGAAACCATGGAATCCCAAAAGTGCATAATAATCAAAGATATGATGATGTAAAAAGAGAATCCAAGGGCATAATTTGGCTTCTCATTTAGGTTGGTCTGTTAATGCATCAAACCACGTTTCACATTCTTGGTCTTGATCACCCCTACAACCTTTTCCTTTTCCACCCATTGATCCATTCCATGTAGGTTGCTCCCTCCACTTATCACTAATGCAATAAATTCCCCCATAATCGAATAAAATGATAGTCCTCATCGACCTTCAACACTTTAAATATTACAAAATATTGGAAGGTTTTTGTAATAAATCCCATCACTACCTTGACATTGAAATTGTGATCTCTTCCACATCACTACCTTCCTTCTCTTATGTTTAACTTTTCTCTTTGGCATTGTTATCATCCACTGATCATACTCTTGATATCAAGGTCAAGATTATCAATAAGGGATGTAGGGAGTATGAGCTCCATAATGCTTCCTATGTGGGTTGGTTCCCTATCTCTACATGATCATATGGAAAACCTTCATGCCACACTAATCAAGCACCTACGGTCCTCCAATGTGGTACAAATACCTTTGTCCAACATGGCTTCCTAGATAGTGATATCATGGACACTGATAATACTTCTTAGCTATAAAAGGATAAATAATATGCACCATGTTTTCTTGAAGAAACATATCTAGAAAAACTTTGTATATGAGGAAACATGAGCTATAAAGGGTATTAGATTGGGGTATGTGTAGGGAGATGGGGGACCAAAAGTTGGCCATACAATTTTTTGTCCCCCTAGTGAACATAATGCAAGTGTGTTATAACGCGCTCACATTTTTTCTTTAAAGAAAAAAAGTAAGAGGTCAAGCTCGTTTGATCTTTTCCTCTCAAAAAAAATTGGTCTACAACCTTCTAGAGTCATTTTTCACCAATTTGTCTACTGAATCATTGCCAAGATGCGGCCACAACGTCACTACAGTTGAAGAGGTAATTTTTTTTAGTTTTTTAATATAAAAATTCAATTAAATAGATAGAATTTTTTGAGTGGTTTTTATTTTATTTCTATGAATTGAGAATGCCCCACTAGTTAATGAAAACCAACATTCGTTGATTGATGAAAACATTCCTGAAGAACAACCACAACACACCCCTCTCACATTGCCTCAACATCTTCTTGGGACACAAGAAAATATATTAGGGAAAACAAAAAAATAAAAGAGAACTTGAGGTAATAATTGGAAAGTTGAGAGATCCATTAGGAACAAACTCCCATAGGTCTACCCTCGCCAATTCACCAAAACTAATTGTCTCTCACATAGTATTTGTGAGTAAGAAAATCAAAACATGGTCGAACAAGAGAGAAGAGCAAAGACAATTTTATGTGGAAAATTTATACTATGATCAAATAAAATAATGAAAAATATTGAAATCCGACTTGTGTGCATTGTTCATTGACCTAAGAACTAATGTGCCCATACACGACACTTATAGCAGGTTCCATATCCATTAGTGCACCACCAAGGGATAAGGAATCATTTTTGGGATAGGTGGTGGATGGATTTTGACCATCCTCCATGTAATAATAATGAGGACCCACAACACTTTTTGAGGAAACTTTATTACAAGTTTTTCCTCAATGAGATCTCGAATTACTTCGACATGCGAGATTTCTAGGGTAGAGGTGGGGGCTCAACATAAGACATAGTGGGGGTACAACATGCCCAAAACCAAGAATCAAGAATCCTTGCTAGACCAATTTTTTAGCATGTCACCATCCCTTCTGTTGTGAAGGAGGGTATTGAGGTAAAAAACCTACAATCTATTGGCTCGCTCACTCATTCCCTTTTACAACATGCTAGGACTCTAGCACAAGATGATGTGGGAAAGTTTTCCAAGTCTTGACCTTCACCTCACTAATGTCAAAACTGTCGATCTCTTTGTGCTTATGGATTTGAGGATGGTCAAGATGCATGTGGCCAACAATAAGACACATTTGTATTGCATTGATTTGTCATAAAAAATGAGCTGCTAGATTGAACATTTTGTATTGATAGATAAGTAAATTTGAACAAGTTCAAATTCAATTTATCATATTTCATTTTAAAATGTAATACTAACTAAATTATTAGATTGATTGTAATAAAATTTCAAGGTCAAATTGTTCACCTTGAGTTTGGTGGCCCTCCACCTCTTGCTTACATGATAATGTTGAGTCTACAAGTAAGTAATTATTAAAGAAATAATAATATAATACATGTAAATAGTTTAACCTTATATAAGATATATCATGCATATCAATACCAAGGAAATATTAATGAATCAATACATGAATATCAATAACTACCTAGAGAAAATAATGGCAACATTCAAGAGCACCTAGACCTTAGATATCTACTTGAATTGATCCCTAACCTTCGAACAATAGTTGAGATTAGTTATTACTATGTTTATTACAAAATTTTAGATTTGGGAGTACAAAATGATAATTTAGAGTAGGAATTCCACACAAAGTGGGAGAAAAGATAGCTAGATGAGGTCAAAGTGAAATGTGAACATATTAAATAAGAAAATCTAAATTATGAGATTAAGAACATGAAAGCAACCTATAATATTGTAAACACACTATACCAATATTATTTGAGTTGGTCAACCTCCACTAAAGCTTTGAATTTATTTGATTGTATGAATTGTACAAAGTTAGATTATGTAGGCTTCAACATCATAAAATGTAATGAAAGTTTTGGATGAAAGAACTTGGGTACAATTTGAGTCTCCATACCCAATTCCACTAGGTAAAGGAAGACATAACAAGCCTTATAGCCTAGATGAAATAATAAAGAGAGGTTGTTAGCATGAAATTGGCACAATTAGTATGTATCCTCAAATGTGTGACAAACGGTAAGTTCTATCCATGATTTATATTCTATCATAGAGGGAGAAGTACTACTTTTTAAGATGAATGGACATATCCAACTACTACAATGAGAACTATATAATACAACCACACATACACTCAGCCGAGCGAACTCAACCACCCTTGCCCTGGTCTTATTTTTTTGCCAGGTTTTGGGGGAGGAGGAGGTGAGTTGAGGCAAGACTAGTCCTCTGGGGGCACGGACCGCACCCGACACGACCTGTACCAAGTTCATACAGGAGTGTGAGTCGACCTCAAGACCTATATGGGACAAACCCAAAGCCCTTAACTAACTGTGCTACTCGTTCGCAGGGCTTAAATTTGATGGCCGTATGGCCGTATTTAGTCATTTTAGCTGTAAAATACAATTAAAATTTTAGGAAGAGTGTATCATTTGAAAGGCAAAATTTTAGTTAAACTGTCAAAATTTCTATGTAATTATACCTATATATGTTTTTTCAATCTACATATATTTTTCTGAAAGTAGACAGCCTTTAATATTTGAAAGGCAACTTCAAATAAATGACTGTCACAAAAAAATTGCTTGACAAGCAGGGTCGACCATCAAATTTAAGCCCTACCCGTTCGGATCATTTAATTATTAAATCTAATCGATTAATTAGCCTAGTATTTTTATTAAGAAAGCTAAAATTTATTTGTAAAATTGAAAACACGTTAATTAAATCTCGGCCAAACAATTAGCTGTCACAGTTGTACGAAAAGTACCATAACGACAAGTCTGCTTCCGTAATCCACTAAACGACACGAATTAAAACGGCAAATTTGAGGTGACGAGAAAAAATGTACAAATCACTTAATGCACGTGTGTTTTTGTTTTTAGCAGAGAGCGTCCCGAGGCAGTTGAGGGTTTAACTGCGAACTGCACAGACCCGATTGCCCGCACGATAAATATCTTAAAGTATACTACCACCATACTTTGTGGTGCCGTTAGGAAGTGGACGACCCACACGACATGAGGCATGACGTGGGAAATAGCGACCGTCCGATACCTAGTGCATCAGGCCTACGCTGAGAATTTTCTACAGGCTCACACTTTTAGCTTGCATACACTCTTTTACTTTGGAGGCGTCCAACCATTTATTTTGAGGCACCGACCTTATGAGCGAACTTTCTGTCAATGCCTTCTGCTGGAATTCATATTACTACTTGGTGGCGGTGCAGGGATTCGATCGCGTAATGTCGGGGTCGAGTGATTGTACTGGGAAGAGGAAACGAGGGGAGAATATTGGTAATCGGGTGTTGTATGGGTTTCAGACGTTCGGAGACCCAGGATGTCCTGCAGATTTTGACGGCCCCTTCCGAGACAACATTCGCCTTTTCTTGCACAATTTTTCCCACATGGAGAATTATCTTGTCGATGGAATGACTGTGCGCTCCATTGCACTCGAGCTCGACGACAGTTGTTATATTTCTATGTTCGTCGTGGAGGAAATGGTAGAGAATGCCGTTCGACCACACTGTGATTATTGTCAATGCATAGGTAAACTTCCCCATGACGTAAATACTGTGAAGAAAGTTTATCTTATTTGCAAGTGTGATTCCTAATTAGGAGTGGATTGTGATGGTTTCTTTGTTTTGCAGGGTGGAGCCACCATTTGGTATCAAAATGTAGGTACCACTTTATCATTCCTGCCCAGAGAAGAAAAAACAACGAAGCACAACCCACGAGGGTTTTGGACATGCAGAGCCATCTGTTGCATGGGATGATTCACTCCAATGGTTTTGGGCATTTGTTGTGTGTTAATGGGAGAGAGAAGGGGTCCAAGAATGCCTGCGGAAGAGAAATTATGGATCTCTGGGACCGGATTTGTGCCATGCTCAGAGCCAGGTGCTGTGATTGAATCTTCTTGTTGCTTAGTCTTGTTGAATTTAAGTTCGGGCTCGATCTCTGTGACCCAATTTTGTAAACAAACTCACAATGCCGTGTAATTTACTTTGCATGAGAATATTAGTGGTGTTTCTGTCCTACTTATTTACTGTAAAAGATCAGATCATGGGTTTATCATGGTAAAAGAGTCGTCGTCATTATAGTAATATTAACATTCGTAATGGGGAAGTTAACGTAGTAAACCAGTCATCTACAAGAGTAGTAAGCTATGTATTAGTCATCTAATTACAGTTAACTGTTAGATATGCTAGAAAACTCGCAGCTAATTTTTTTCCACCCAGCTTATTAAGGTAGAGGGAATTTAGTTTGTGTGTTTTGTTATATTGAATGAATGAATGAGAGATTTTAATGTCACACACGAGATCAAATAGTCTAAGGGACCAAGAACCACAACACTAAGATATCTCCAAATTCTTTTCCATGTTGGATCTTCTACTATGAATTTTGACCAAAAAACTAGCAGTCTTGCTGATCTTTTCTTCCTCAAATAGCTTGTACAAGTTGTTGATCTTTAAGTTACCCTCATATTGAGTACGGATATCTTCGTAAACTTGCACTTCATGATAAAATGTCATTCTGTCTCCACCACCCCTTTACTACAAAATATACATATTCTATCCTCCCACACTTATTTAGGTATAGTCCACCTTCTGATCTCACACTACATGATGCGATTTGATTCTCAACTCAACTATTAACACCCTTGTTTTTCTTTTAATAGCTGCTCTAAATAAGTTTTTTGTTTTTGTTTTGTGTGCTAAGGAGTTTGTGTGGGAATTGGGCATGCAGGAAGGTGAGTGTGGAGGATATAGCGATAAAGAGAGGTATGGAACTGAGGGTGCTGCACTGCCTGACCTACGGGGACACATGGTTCGGCAGATGGGGATTTCAGGTGGGCCCCGGCAATACCCAGCATAGCTTCTCGAAAGCCATTGAAGAAACTCGGGGAATCCCCTTGGCCATGCTGCTTCAAGGATCGCTACGGATGGCCTCCATCGTGGGCACCTATCAGTGGCTCAGCGCTAACTCCTTGTACACTTTGGGCAACCTCATGAGCTTCATGATGGAGCTCAAGTCCAAACTTCCTTACAACAGTAACGCTAAACCGACCATAAGACATATGACGACGCCTTGCCGTTGGTCGCTCAAGAGAGTCGAACAGGCGACGAGCGTAGTAGTAGAAGCTCTAATGATATGCGGCCAAAACGGGTGGGTTCCACGTCAGCAGGTGAGAGACGTGGCCCGTGCCCGCATTGGGGACACCGGTCTGCTGGACTTCGTGCTCAAGTCGCTGGGAAACCGTGTCGTGGGAAGGCACGTGGTACGCAGGGCACTCAACCCCGTAACTAAAATCCTCGAGTACAGTTTACAGGAAGCACAGTCAGCTGCCGCTGACGTGGACTTCCTAACCAGAGATGCCGTGTGGAGGGACGTCGCATTTGTGTATAAATGTGTGATGGAAAAGAAGAATTTGGTGAGAATGATTGTGGAGACAAAGCAACTGGTAAAGGACTACCTGGGTGAGGTGACGCGGAGGGGTTCGTCCAATCGCTGGGGTTTCGACGACGACGAGATGCTGAGAATCATGTGCAGAGTGAGGCTCATGGACGACCGTCCTTTTGCTGAGTCAGCGCCACCGGACCTGGTTGTGATGCCACCTTATTCCACAATCGGAGAATTGAAGAAAGAAGCGGAGATAGCCCTGAGGGAGACGTACTGCGTTACGCGTGAATTCCACGTGGAATGTCTTGCTGATCTGGAGGGAAACGATGACGATCTGTTGTTCGGGCTAATAGAGTCGGGTTCCTGCGTGGCAGTGAAAGGCAGCGGCATCGACATGTCCACTGAGTTTAGGTACCAAGGGGGCATGGACACGTGAACTTGGTTTTGAGTATCAACTATGACTGTATATAAGTATTGCTCTCTGTAATGAAATTCTGTGCTCTTTGTGTTCATGCATATTACGCCCTCCCCTTCATATATGGGGTGGAGTGTGTTGTAAGAAAGGTCTGAATAAAATAATAGGTGAAGGTATGAAAAGGTTGCCAGGTACAGCCAGCATTTCAATGGTTAGTTGGAGGGATAAAGTCTTTATCACATTCACGCCTTTCGGCTCAGATATGTCAATTAACAGCTGCCGCCTTTTCCAAACCCTTGTTTCTTAACATTCGGTTGGAAATGCTTCGTTGCAATGCCCAGAAAGAATGGCGGACGCGCTTATATAATACTAGTAACTGTGGATTTTGTCATTGAAATATACCATTTGGTGAAATTTAGCTTAACGTTTTGAGAATGTATGATTAATTTTTAAAATTACTTGACAAAGTGTTAAGTTATTAATCGAGGTGATTACATGAATGAATACAATCGTAAACAATTTGACCCACATTAAATCAATGCCTATTATGAAGGATAAGAGGATGTAAAACAATGTTATTTTTAGGAGACTAAATGTAAGGGAATTAGTGTACTTTAGTTTTAGGAATAAGGATGAAAAAATACTTTTTAAAGAGTATAAATTTGAATTGTCAATTTTTAAAAAATAATATCTTTGGTATATTAATTGTATTAGATTTTGTATTAAAATGTAGTTCATTACAAGTTGATTTTACATCTTTGGATCAATTCTATGTCACATAGATTTGATCTATAATGTATATTTTTGATTTGGTGCAATGCAGACTTCGGTGATCTAGTTAACCTTCAACTCTATTCTTCATTAATGTTAAGGACCAATAATAGTTAAAAATACCCTAGGGAAATTGATAGATTGCAATGGCCAAGTTCTCCTAGGTCGACATTTGGTGCTCGAAATTACATCATGCAACTCTAAAAAATAAACTTTGATAACTAGCCATGGGGAAATAATGGTAGGCTAGAATAATTTCAAATTCATTATCAAACTTTAAGTAGTCCTAACCAACTAATAAGAGTAGGATACCTCTGCTACTCTTTTAGCTTTGTAAGACCAAGGATAATAGAAACGAATTCTGTTACATGGCTTAGTCATACCTTGTGTATAAGGATCATACCTCAAAATATTGTTACTATATAGCCCATAAATCTCTAAATCAACAAATTACTAGTATCAAGATACAGTGTATCTCAAAATACAAAACCGTATTCATATCTCTGAATGTGAATCTACTCATCATTCCATACTTTATGTAACTTGAAAACAACAAACATGCATAACTCTATAAAGACGACACACAAATGCACATTCTTAATGGATTTAGCAAAAGCAAGTAGTATTGAGTTCATGCAAGTTTTAGTAATCGATGTATTTATTATAAATAATTTATTTGAACATTAGACAAAAGATATATCATAAATTAAATAATTGATCAAATAGCGAATAAGATAATTAGTGTCTTAATTTGTGGGTAACAAATTCAAAACCTAAATTAGTGAATAAACATGTATGTAAATCATAATAAAATAGAGATTAAAGTTGCATATGTACATCCCATCGATCTAGCTTAGAAATTTTACTAAAATACTTAATACAAAAAACACAAGAAATCTCACATGATCAAACTTTCTTTTGTATTAATCTATAACTAAAAAAATAACTCCATATGATATTAAATGGAAATATTTTACAACTTTTGTAGTAGAATACTAACTTAAACATCAACTAAAAAATGTAGCCATAAATATTCATCTAATTATTTAAAATATATTCATAGAAACAAAGACATTTAGATCGTGCATACAAGCTTTTTTCTTGTGAGCACCTCACCTAAATTTATGAAATAAAGAAATAATCAATACATTATATTTAAAATTAAAAGTTGACACCCTAGAATACACTATTAAGATGAGAGAACACTATACAAACTTGACCAAAAGATCCACATGCTTAGATTTACAGATGTATATGCCTATTTATTTAGGTCTTAACTCTATCACCACTGGATTAAGACACCTTTCTTCTTTTGGTAATTTATCATGCTTTATATTGAATATCATCCTCCACTGTTTGTAAATAATGTCCTATCAATTTGCATAAACTCATCAATATCTTACTTTGGTAAATATTTTGAGAACTAGAACTTGTTAACAATCTTTGGAGAGTTAGACATATTTTGGGTTCAAATAAGTTGCATATAAAGTAGGAAACTATAAGTGATTTTACATTTAGAAATATTATTTTGGTTTTGTATCTTTAGTTACATTGTAACCAAATATTAACATGATTTTTAGTTATTTATAGTCTAAAATATCAGTAAGCTAGAGTGAGGGGTTTTTTCTAACCATGTTTGGGGTTTTCATATGCATAAGGTGTTACACCCCATTTCACAGCTACTGAGTTACTTTTATCCTTATGAGTGAAAATGTTGATATATGTAAATTGTGACTTTAATATGTTTGTTAGGTGAATGAAATATGTGATTATACAATAAGATGTTAATGATTTCACAAGAATGAATATGTTTTGAATTGATGGAATGTTATGTATTGCAATGTGAATGTTCTAATGCATTTTTGATAGAAATGTATTATGATACAAACAAATTTATTATGAATGTCTAACTACCTTGGTGTTGAACTAAGTTGGATGCAGGGACATATTCGATCCTCCGGAAGGGAGGGGAAGTATCACTCAGGAGAAGTGGTTGGTCGGGTAACCCTTAATGAAACTTAACTAAGCTTACACACACACACACACTCACTTTTAGTTGGTTAAGCCAAGTCAGTAGCTTGGGAATTGGGTAAGTTCCTTTGATCATAGTTGAAAGAACCAAGAGACAGAGATATTTGACAAGCACAATTAGAGATAGAATGCATAAGCTCAACCCCATATTATTAGACAGTCAAGGGTCTCCTTATAAAGGAAAAATATCCAAGAGTTGGACAAAATATTAGGAAAATATCAAGAGGGAAAAATATCAACTAATTATCTAGAAAATATCTAGTCTATGTCAATGAGTCATACAACAACAAATGGCTAAGTAGGCTTAGGTCAACCTATGTGTATGCAAGCATTTAAGGTATACACTGACACCCCCCCTTAAGCATAACTTAGGTGGGCATGGATAAAGTGGGTCCCGGCTACTAGCCAGGTGAGGTACCCATGTACAAAGTAATCTCTCATGAAATGGAGAAAAGTACAAAACCCTGTGGGAAAAAATTACCCTCTAAAAGAGAGAAAAGATGCATGAAAATTATTCACATGAAGGACTACTTCTTTCACTAGGTACAATATATGATTTCCTCCACAAGAGAAAATGATTGAAGGTCTATGAGACCCCCCCATAATACATGTCCTACTAAATTAAAGTTGGATAGTGAACAAAGAATGTAGATGTTGTTCCAAGAATGCTTCACAATGTTCCTTCCCTTGGGAAGAAATGAAACCAACTGAAGATGCAAGATATCTTCCGATGTGAGAAGGTGTATATATGATATTGAATAGAGTTGCAACTCATCCAAGAATGATGATGATGGTGCCCATTATGTCTTCAAATGTTGCTCAGGAATCTCCAAGCCAATTTTGACGTGTGACGAATACTGATGGAATGAATCAAGTATCATAGAAGATTCTGTAACAAGAACCACAAGAACCATAGATGTATGGGAATAACTAGAACCATAAGAATCTAATACTATCACTATAGAAGTCGATGTAGGTGAAGGAAGAGCAATCATATATGAAGAAGACAAGGCCGATGCAACTTTATTTAAGTTGTCATCATAAAGAAGACTGATGTACTCAATGTGTGCTTCCACGTCAGCAATGAGGGACTACGAAAAGACATGAAATGTCGGGTAGATATATGCATCCCAATCAGCAATGCTAGGAAGACTAATATCCTAGTGTAAAGAAGTGTTGGAAGCTCTCGAAGAAATGACTCTGAAATCTAATGAAGCAACAAGAGGAGGTGGAGGAATGATGATTTCCTCTATGTCAACTAAACACTCTATATCTGAATCATGATGCGAGATGTGAGTTGTGATCATAGCAGGATCATGCAGGAAGGGAGAAACATTGGAGTCTCCATATATTTCCCAAATTTTGATCCATAATGCATGTGGACATTCAATATCCATGATGACATACAAAGATTCATCTAGAATATGTAAACTGATTAATCCACAAATATGATCGTGAATATTAAACCATTTATTCTTTTGAGTTTGTTTACTTGGTTCTGGGATAAGTCCAAACAAATATGGCATGAGATTATGGAACTTGAGATGTTTTAGGATTCCTTCACACCAAGACTTATAGTTTCCCAATTTTAGGTTGATTACAGAAGAGTGGGTTTCATATCCCATGATTACAAACAGGTTAATTCCTTAAGACAATAGAAAAATCAACACATTAAGAACCCCTCCAGATTTAGATGACCCCCAATTTTGGCACTTTATAAGTTAGTGCATGGATCTCTAATAATTTTGACCAATCCCTTATCACTTCCCCTTTGTCACATTCATTTCAAAAGAAAGAAATTCACTCTTCTTTTGCAAATTTTTAACTATGACAAAAAATATTAACCCCTTTTTACAAATTGACTGCAAAAAAATTGAGCCCCCCCCTTTTGTTCAAACTTTATGATAACCAAGTTTGACTGCTACCATAATTGTTAGTGCAAATTTGAAGCAAAAAATTGTAATTACAAATAAATGCTTTAATTGCAAACATAAATTGTAACTTGAGAGATATGTGGGAGGTCTTTTACCGGGTCAAATGGAAACAAAAAATAGAGTTCTATTGCAATTAGAACTCATAATGGGAGGCGAGAATATGAGACATATGGGAGATGACGTAGATTGGCATGAGATAGGACGGACTAAGTCAATGGTTGATTAGTTGTTGCCTTGTGCCATTGATCTGCACATCAGGGCAAAGCTTTCCCTTCACTCCATGCTGCCAAGAACTACACACAGATCTGGTTGAAATTGTTCTTATCACCACACATACTCGCCACAAAAGAGATTCCACATGGTAGTTTGTTTGGCAGTCAAATAATAATGACTGAAGGATTCCAAGCGTTGTTGCAGCGATTAAAGAATGTTGGCAGAGATTTGAAGACAACAATAAAGGGTGTTGGAGGTTTGGTCAATCACACCCCTCTCACCACTGAACCTCCAAAGAGGTCTTTACAGCTACTCTCAACTCCTACTCACTTGCAAAACTCACGGCTGCATATGCACTATCAAATTAGCTCAACACAACAAAATCACTTGCAAAACTAGGAGACAGAGATTGATGTGAAGACACCAACACATATTTTGGTCTACAAAGAAGGCCTACCAAAATAAAGCAAAAAAAGTATTTCCCTCTTTGCAGTGCACAACCAAATCATGCACTGTTGGCCTGGGTGAAGGTGTCTCTCGTAGGTTTGAAACGCCCCTCCTCTGTTTTGAATCAGCCACTCCTTTGACACAAGGAGAAATTGACCCCTTCAATAAAGAAAAGTCAGCATTTGTGGAGATTCAATATGCATTCGTGTTTGGCCACAATTTTGAGCAGCAGAGGCCGATCATACAGCACCCAAATCAATCCACCCATGAAGAATCTGTTTCCAGTGCAATATAGACACCAAAGACAGAGCACTCTGATCTTGAAGGTGCGACTCTAGGTATCGAGTGCATAGGCAGAAGCTGATCGACTGACTATACTGAGAACAACCAAGAAAAGACAAATCACACCATGGAGAGGTTACATGTTGATAGAGAGATTTAGAATGCACATACATAGATTCTAAGAGAATCACGGTTCAATAGAACCCCCAATCTGTTTCAAATTCCACAGCCTATTATCAGGCCAGCGCATTTTTGGCGTGCCCTCTCAGTACACACTCCAAATCATGGCCTTCTCCCTCTAGAAACACCAAATTCGGCTTGTATTGGCTTCCAAAACACTCAGCAGAAGGAGAGGGTTTCGATGATGGCAGAGAGATATTTGGGTGTTGCATCTACAATAGAAAATTGTGCCTCAAAAGGAGATCACTCCTCATAACCTATGCATCATTCTTCATGCACCTCCCCTTAATGTGTCGACCTCCCCTTCCTGTGTTGCCATTGGATTGCATCGACCTGATAGAAGGTTTCGACCTCTACTCCAAGGATCACGGCAAGGATTTCCCACGCAGGTGCAAGGATGAGCACTTTAAACAGAGTCTGGAAATCAGTGATTTTAGATGCTAACTTGTAGAGATCTGAAATGCCAAAAATAGAGAGGAAGAGAGGATGCGTAGTCAAACATACGCTAAAATCACGTCCTCCAATTTGGTGTGTGGGGGTTGAATGGGTTATTTGCATTCACCTATGACTTGAAACTATCTATGAAAGGCTCTAATACCATGAAAGAACCTCCAAATCTCAAAGACAGAAAACAAGAACATAGAATGCAAAACTCAACCTCATATTATTAGACAGTCAAGGGTCTCCTTATAAAGGAGAAATATCCAAGAGCTGGACAAAATATTAGGAAAATATCAGGAGGGAAAAATATCAACTAAATATCTAGAAAATATCTAGTCTATGTCAATGAGTCATACAACAATAAATGCCTAAGTAGGCTTAGGTCAACCTATGTGTATACAAGCATTTAAGGTATACACTGACAATAGTCTTGACTAGTTAGAATAATTAGTCGTCCTCGATTGAGATAGGTTGATTTCTTGGATTGAATGACTTTGGTATTATTCTTTGATTTCTTGATTGATCAAGATTTTTTTAAGTCTTTTTTCTTATGTGAGTTCTTCTTTATAGGTAAGTGCACCAATCTGTGACACAATTTTGGTGCCAAACTGAAAAAAAATTGAAAAAAAGCTCAAAATTGAGCATTTGGCGAGTGCCAAATTTGGCGCTCGCCAAATGAAAAAGTAAATTAAAAGAAAAAAATGTATTTCAAACTTGCATTTGCATTTCAACCCGCAGCTTGGCTTGGAATATTTGAGCTCTGCAACTAGCGCTCGCCAAATCTCATGCATTTTTTGCACTCTTAGCTTGTTATTTTTCACGAGGATGTCGCCAACACGTCAGAGAGGTTGAAGATTGTGAAGAGGTATGTATTTTTATTCTATTTATTTCAAATTTGATTTAGAATGCAGATTGAAATAGGTTTTTATAATAAAATTTTGTTCTAATTCTCAGGGAATGAATCTCCACCTCGAAACATTGAGAATTCACAGTCACCCCCTCAGGAAGAGCCTCCTATACAAGAACAACCTGAAACCCCTCCATCAATTCATACGCATCCTCAAGGAACACAAGAAAATATTCTAAATCAAATTGAAAACAATAAAAGAGACATTGAACAATTAATTGGAAGATTAACCGAGCATGCTGAAACCCACCCTTATAGGAGAGGGATTGTTGAATCATTGAAGTCAATTGTATCTCATGTAGGAGAAATGAGTGAGAAAATAATTTTTTGGTCAAATAAGAGGCATGAGATGAGACAATTTTATGCTAGTGATTTATCATATGCACATGTTAAAAAATAAAAAATTAGCAAAGCCGACTTGTGTGCTAGGCTATTTACAGACCCGAGAACCAACACACCTTTGTCTCATGCATGCAGGAGGTTCCCCATCCATTGGTGCCACCATGAGTTAATTAAAAATAAATTTTGGGAGCGGTGGTGGATGGTATTTGACCAAGCTCCATGCAATAACCATGAGGTACCATAATACTTTTTGAGGAAACTCTATTGTGAGTTTGTCCTCAATAAGATGCCAAATTATTTTGACATCTTAGACTTTCAGGGTAGAGGTGGGGGCTCCACACATGATAGACCTGTTGCATGACATAATCCATAGTTGGCACCGAGACCCTTGGCCAGACCCATGGTGGAGAATGTCATTGTTCCTTCCATTGTTAAGGATAGTGTAGAGGTGGACACGCTGGAGTCGATTGCCTCACTCACCTAGACCATTTTACAGTGTTTGAGGCCTCTAGTAGAGCCTGTGTGGAGGAGACGTGTAGGCCCCGAGCTCCACCCCACCATTGTGGCGCTTGTGGTGTTGTTTTCACGTACGATTATCAAAGTGCTCGAGATGCAGCTACACATCCTACATCAGTTGCAGAGGCAATGGCTTTCACAGATGATTTTTTGAATGATACATTTGACATTGACACTCAGGTAAAATTTAGCAAGTTCATTTAATGTTGTTTATTAAATTATATTTTGAAATTTAAGAATAAGTAAATTAGTAGAATTTTGATATGATGAAATTTCAAGGTCGGAGTGTTCATGAGACATTCCCCATTCCTACAAACCCTTATTCATTCTCGATGTTGAGTCCACAGGTATGCAACTACTATTAAAGATATTATTATTGCATTTGAACAATTGAATGTTATATTTGAATGTTTGTCGAATAACATGCTTTGGATTTCAAATAGTTTCCTAGTGGACCTTCGACCTCCACACCTCATAATTCATTTCCTCAAACAACTTACACTCAGGTATCCTTTATTCATTAATGGTGTTTTAAAACAATGTTAGCTAGTTTTCGTAATTTTGCATATACAAATCTAAAAAAATTGATGAGAAACACAAACATTGCATTTGTATTCCTAGATCATGTCACGTTATCTTCTCCTAATTCACTTTTTGTTCCTTTATTCCTTCCTAATCACATCCCATTAGCATTTAATAGTTCACCCTACCATTTACTCTTTCATTTACCATTTGCAGATGTTGACATCAGACAACCCTGGTGATGTTGGTGGCACGATGGACCATGGAGTTGCTGCAGCAATAGCTATTTCTGATCCATTGAGAGAGGTATGCAACAGATTAGTCAATTTGACATTATATTTGTTCTTTTATGGTCTATTAAATAGAAAATTTTCATGATAATTTTATGTAGTTTAATTTGTATCTTGATGGTTGCTACAGGTGGTTGTCACTCTAGATCATGGATGTGGTAATGTTGTAAATGCACTTGATGACTATATGTATGCGGTCCAGAGTGAAGAGAGGAGGACTAGCGAGCATGTTCGAAAGACAAGAGAACCAATAGTCACTCCATCCAGCCGAATTTTGAAGGTAGCACGGGATCTATTTCCTTCCCCTAGAGGGAAATGACTATGTATTAGGGTCATTTGTTGTATGCCTATGTGGCATTTTGGAACATATGTTTTGGACTATCAATATATACGTGACATTTTATATCCATATGGCTCCTTTGTACTAAGCCTGTATGGCTCTTTTGGATATATTGTATATACTTTTATCAATATATATCATTGTATAGCCTTACAACTTTTTGATTAAAAAAAATCTTATTTTGCTACTGCCATTCTTGAATGATGTTATCATGTGTATTATGTAAATTGTATGCTTGAATATTGTAGGCATGGATTTAATTAATTACTGTCAATTGCTCAATAAGCCCCATCTAAAGCGTATTGTGTAAATAAGCTCCATTCCTGGTGGTTTGTATCCTTTGGAATGCTTCAATTACTTGTGCCTCACTTATTCACATGTATACTTCACGTATATTGTGTGTATTCATCTGTATGCTTCATGCTTCCAATGCATAGCAACAAAAATCTTTTGGGGAAAAATCGACAAACCAAAAGAATAAGATTTTTTGAAAAAATCGAAAAAAAATCATATTTTAAAAAAACTTAAAAAATTGTAGAACAAGAGATAAAAACTATAGATTTTTAAAAAAAATTGAAAGGTATTTCCATAGCATATAGAGATATAGAGAGCAAATAAAATAAATATTTTAACTAATGAATTGTAAAAAATAGATTTTTGTAGTTTATATTCATATCGTTGATAACATTTCATTTCACATCTTTCAAAGTCAAAGCATTACTTCACACTACATAACTAATAACTAGATGTTGGTAGATGACAAAATTTCAATTACAATATAGTTTTTACAAAGTCAACCTAAGCAATTATGCAATTACTTCACATTGCATAACTAATAACTAGGAGCAGCTGGAAATTGCATTTTCTTATCATGGCATTCTATGAGACCAGATTTCTTTGAGGTGTTTTTTCAAATAGTTCACTGCTTTGTCTATGTTACCACATTTTTCATACATGTCTACCTAAGAATCTTTTCAAACAATTCACTACCTTGTTTCTATGGATAAAATCCTAAAACAAGTGCTTTCAAACAAGCTATGGATGCTTGGAAAAAATATATAAAAAGTATAATAGTAAGCAATAGCATAGACAAGGCAGTGAGTTGTTTGAAAAAATGCATCAAATAAATGCGGTGATGGAATTCCATGATAATCCATAGACAAGGCAGTGAAATATTTGAAAAGATTCCTCAAAGAAATGTGGTCTCATGGTGATGGAATGCCATGACAATCAAATTGCTTTTGATTGTCATGGCATTCCATCACCATGAGACCTCATTTTTTTGAGGCATTTTTTCAAAGAGTTCACTGCCTTTTCTATGCTACCACATTTTTCATACATGTCTATCAAAGCATTATATCAAATAGTTAATTGCCTTGCTGCTATGGATAAAACCCTAAAACATATGCTTTCGAACAAGCTATGGATGCTTGGAAAAAATCTAGCAAAGCATAATAGCAAGCAATAGCATAGACAAGGCAATGAACTGCTTGAAAAAAATGCTTCAAAGAAATGTGGTCTCATGGTGATGGAATGCCATGACAAGCAAATTGCTATGGATTTTCATGGCATTCCATCACCATGAGACCATATTTCTTTAAGGCATTTTTTTAAACAATTCATTGCCTTGTTTATGCTACCACATTTTTTCGTACATGTTTACCAAAGCATTTTATCAAACAGTTCATTGCCTTGTTGCTATGGCTAAAAGCCTAAAATGGGTGCTTCCAAACAAGCTATGGATGTAATAAGCAATAGCATAGACAAGGCAGTGAACTGTTCAAAAAAATGCCTCAAAGAAATGTGGTCTCAATGTGCTTGTCATGGTATTCCATCACCATCGGACCACATTTCTTTGAGGCATTTTTTTCAAACAGTTCACTGCCTTGTCTATGCTACGACATTTTTCATACATGTCTACCAAAGCATTTTATCAATCAATTCGCTACCTTGTTGCTATGGCTAAAATTCTAAAATAGATGCTTTCGAACAAGCTATGGATGCTTGGAAAAAATATATCAAAGTGTAATAGTAAGCAATTGCATAGACAAGGCAGTGAACTATTTGAAAAAATGCCTCAAAGAAATGTGGTCTCATGGTGATGGAATGCCATGATAAGCAAATTCCTTGGATTATTAGGGTTTTTACAAGATCATGGGGGTCCAAAAAGTGGTGATGTGAAAAAGGTATTTTTAACACGTCCAAAAACGTGAAATTCACGCCTTTAACTTTTTGCAGGCCCAAGTACAATATCTGTTTTGGTTTGGTAATACCAAACCAAAATGGATATCCATTACGAACGGATATCCGTTACGAATGGATATATGTTACAAAATGGATATCTGATATGAAACGGATATTCGTTTTGTGTAAAGCAGTCTTTATAATTGTGTTGAGTCTGGCCCGACCAATTATTATATTTTATGTAATAGATATTCGTTCTTTGTGTTATAATTAAAAAAAAACTCAAGAGGTCATATTATATAATATTATATAATATAATATCAATATAATATAATATGATATTATATTATATTATAATATTATATATGTATTATATTATATTATAATATTATATATGTATTATATTATATTATAATATTATATATGTATTATATTATATTATAATATTATATTATTATATTATATATGTATTATATTATATTATATAATATACTATATATATTATATTATAAATAATATATATTATATTATATATAATAATATGTATTATATTCTTTATAATATGTATTATATTCTTTATAATATATGTATTATATTAAAATTAATATAATATATGTATTATATTAAAATTAATATATTATATATTATATATAATATATATTATATTATATTATATTAAATATTTCAAAAAAACCAGGCGCAGTTAAATATGGTCAGGTCCTAGACCCGACCATTTTATTAAAAAGTCTATAAATCAGAAAACGGATATTCATTCTTTGTGTTATAATTAAAAAAAAAACCCGAGAGGTCATATTATATAATATAATATAAACCAAAGGAATAGACTCCCCAAATCAACGCCAATTTCCCCCTTCCTCCTCAACATCCTCAAAGTTCTTTGGGTGTAAAGAATCAAAGGAAGGAGTATTCAAGCAAAATACCATCCTACATTATAGGCTAAAAAATGCAATAGGAAAACAAAAATGGCGGAGTGACGACACAGGCAGGATTTTCAAAGGCACAAGGGTTTTCAGTATGATAATGGTGTGTAGGCGAGATGGCCTTTCAACAATAGAAGAGGTCATAACAACCAAAACTCCAAACGGATGGACCCAAATAGGGCATGGCAAACTTCGGCTAAATAGTTCAATTGGCTTGGAGACAAGGAAAATGGGGGTCAAAGACCTAGAAATCTTGAGCAGAAGGATTGTCATTTCTGGTTGATTTATCAAACTGAAAAGGTAGACTTTCGGCAGCTGGAAGGCAAGTTTTGGCGCCCAAAATAGCAAGCTGAGAAGGTGGGTCCAAGCAAGGTAATACCTAGCATTTCTTATGCAACCATGGCTTCTTTGTTCTTGGAAAATAGAGAATGGAATGATGTTGTTAGCTTCCTTAAGGTTCGGGCCTTTTTTATGAAATGGGGTGGGAAATGGCCTGCTTTCTCCAAGATTAGGGCATGGCCTGATAAACATTGGGGCAAAGAATGTGATCTCAAAACCCTTGAGAATGGTTTTATCTAGTGACTTGCCAAACGACTCAGGATAAAGAGTGGATTCTTAATAGTGGTCCTTTTGTGATGGAGGGTGTTGGTTTTTTCATTAAGGATTGGGCTCCAAATTTTGATCCTAATGCAACAATGGTGGAGGAAGTTCTGATGTGGATTAGGTTGAAAAATATGCCACGGGAATATTGGGATCTTGAAACCCTAAAAAAATATTGGGAACAAATTTGGGACTTTTGTGAAATCAGAAGAAGCGGTGGAAAAATCTGACTTTAGTGTTCTCCCTAGGGTTTGCATTTTAAGACAAGCAATTCATCCTTTTCTTGAAATGTTAGAGTTAAAGACTGGGGAAGGGATTTGGCAACAGAGGTTGGAGGTTGAGGATGAAACGTTTACTTGTTTGAACTGCATTGGGAAGGAACATTCAGATGGTCTATGCCCACCTTCAAAAAAAGGAAAGGGTTGAACAGTCCAGAACTCTCTTTGTGAGGAGATTGTGAACTTATCTGAGAGTATGCAGTGGGAAGAGCTGTGGAATGCTCAAGAATGGGGACCCCAAAGCTTAAACTAGTGTCACTCGATATGTTCAACAAATGGGATTGATAATTATTAGGAAGGGGTTCAGAAAGAAGAAACAAATTCACTTTTTGAGAATGGATTTGAATCTTTATCTTAGACATGGACCCATCATAACTCTAGCCAAGGGGAATAAAAATTAGTAACTCCTCCTGTAGAGCTGGAAAATGGAGGACCTTTCCCAGAGTGGCAATTGGACGGCTCTGATATCCCACGGTTTTGTAGTGATATGCCTGAGAGTCAGAATATTTCTCCTTTAAATAAAATAGAAGGCTTCCAAGGATAGAGCCCCCACATGAGGGTGGAGAAAATAGATATAACTCCTGACCAGTTAAGTGACTCCCAATCACCTTCAAAAATGAAAAACTCAAGCGGTGACAGGGTGGTTCATAATAGAGCAGAAAAACCTGGTGAAGATTCAGTCCAACACTCTCCTCAAAGCAACAGGAAGGAAAGAGCTACAGAAAACTTACCTCTGGAGGAGGATAGAGCGATAGAAAATGAAGAGCCTATGTTCAAGGATATCCCCATATCTCCAATCAGAAACTTAGATAGTGCCTTTGTTGAAGTCAGAGATAGTGGTGGCAACCTGGAGGATTCAGACTCATACTTTCTTTCAAATGAAGAGTTGGGGGTGAAGATGTTCTTGGTTTACATGATAATATTGGACTTGTGGAGAAAAGAACAATTGATCAATCTACAGCCTTAACCATTAAGGCTAAGATTGGTGAAAAGAAGAAGTGTGGTCCTAAAACTAACAGGATGCGCCTTGAAATGGTTGGTAATGTAGCTGGTCAGAGAAAATTGAGATCCGAAAAAGGTTATTCCTTTTCCTGGAAGCCATGAAAATCTTATCATGGAATGTCAGGGGCTGCAATGCCCCTGACAAGATATGTTTGATCAAAAGATGCTTTGATCAAACGAGACCTTCTTTGGTTCTTTTACAAGAAACAAAAATTAAGGAACCTGATTTTGATTCTTTTTCAAAAAGCTTCAATCATTGGAAATGTTCCTTGTCTGGGGCAGTTGGTGCTTTCTGTGGTTTGGGAATTTTGTGGAATGAGTCAATTGTTGATGTGCAAATGATCAGACACGATAGAAACTGGCAATGGATTCGAGTGGAATCGAAGCAGCTATGGGCAAGTTTCTCAATAATCAATATCTATGGTCCAAACAATTCAGCTCAGAAAAAGTTGTTATGGCAAGATTTGTTAGGAATTTTAAGTGAGGAGGAGGAAAGTTTGTTCCTGCTGGGGGTGATTTTAATGTAATAATGAGACCGTCTGATAAATTTGGGGGTTTGTGCTAGTCTAGACAAAGTCAACAGGATTTTTGTGATTTTGTGGTGAGCAATGGTCTCATTGAGATGCCTTTCAAGAATGGAGAATTTACTTGGACAAATCAAAGAAGAGAGGTATGGAACTGAGGGTGTTGCACTGCTTGACCTACGGGGACACATGGTTCAACAGATGGGGATTTCAGGTGGGCCCCAGCATTACCCAGCATAGCTTCTCGAAAGCCACTGAAGAAACTCGGGGAATCCCCTTGGCCATGATGCTTCAAGGATCGCTACGAATGGCCTCAATCGTGGGCACCTATCAGTGGCTCAGCGTCAACTCCTTGTACACTTTGGGCAACCTCATGAGCTTCATGATGGAGCTCAAGTCTAACCTTCCTTACAACAGTAACGCTAAACCGACCATAAGACATATGACAACGCCTTGTCGTTGGTCGCTCAAGAGAGTCGAACAGGCGACGAGCGTGGTAGTAGAAGCTCTAATGATATGCGGCCTAAATGGGTGGGTTCCACATCAATAGGTCAGAGACGTGGCCCGTGCCCGCATTGGGGACACCGATTTGTTGGACTTCGTGCTCAAGTCGCTGGGAAACCGTGTCGTGGGAAGACACGTGGTACGCAGGGCACTCAACCCCGTAACTAAAATCCTCGAGTACAGTTTACAGGAAGCACAATCAGCCACCGCTGACGTGGACTTCCTAACCAGAGATTCCATGTGGAGGGACATCGCATTTTTGTATAAATGTGTGATGGAAAAAAAGAATTTGGTGAGAATGATGGTGGAGACAAAGCAACTGGTAAAGGACTACCTGGGTGAGGTGACGCGGAGGGGTTCGTCCAATCGTTGGGGTTTCGACGATGATGAGATGCTAAGAATCATGTGCAGAGTGAGGCTCATGGATGACCATCCTTTTACTGAGTCAACGCCACCGGACCTGGTTGTGATGCCACCTTATTCCACAATCGGAGAATTGAAGAAAGAAGCGGAGATAGACCTGAGGGAGATGTACTACGTTACGCGTGAATTCCACGTGGAATGTATTGCTGATCTACAAGGAAACAATGACGATTTGTTGTTCGGGCTAATAGAGTCGGGTTCCTACGTGGCAGTGAAAGGCAGTTGCATCGACATGTCCACTGAGTTTAGGTACCAAGGGGGCATGGACACGTGCAATTGGTTTTGAGTATCAACTATGACTATATATAAGTATTGCTGTTCCTGGGTCCCATAGGCTGCTGTGGCCTCGTGGACGTTATTAAAATATTTCATTTCATTCATGCATATTACGCCCTCCCCTTCATATATGGGGTGGAGTGTGTTGTAAAAAAGGTCTGAATAAAATAATAGGTGAAGGTATGAAAAGGTGCAGGTACAGCCAGCATTTCAATGGTTAGTTGGAGGGATAAAGTCTTTATCACATTCACGCACTTTCGGCTCAGATATGTCAATTAACAGCTGCCGCTTTTTCCAAACCCTTGTTTAAAACCCTTGTAGGAAATGCTTTGTTGCAATGCCCAGAAAGAATGGCAGACGCGCTTATATAATACTAGTAACTATGGATTTTGTCATTGAAATATAACATTTGGTGAAATTTAGCTTAACGTTTTGAGAATGTATGATTGATTTTAAAAAACACTAACAAAGTGTTAAATTTTTAATCGAGGTGACTACATGAATGAATACAATCATAAACAAATTGACCCACATTAAATCAATGCCTAGTATGAATGATAAAGAATGATAAGAAGATGTAAAACAATGTTATTTTAAGAAATTAGAATTATTGTACTCAGTTTTAGGAATAAGGATAATTTTGATATAGTATAGATTTGAGTTGTTAAATATCGAAAAATGAGTATTTTTTTGATATATCAATTGTATTAGATTTGTATTAAAATGTAGTTCATTATAGGTTGATTTTATATTTTTGGGTCAACTTTATGTCACATAGATATGATTTATGATGCATAATTTTGATTTGTTGCAATGCAATCTTCGGTGATCTAGTTAACCTTAAACTCTATTCTTCATTCATTGTTAAGGACCAACAATATTTATAAATATCTTAGGGAAATTGATAGATTGCAATGACCAAGTTCTTCGAGGTCGATATTTGGTGTTCAAAATTGCATCTTGCAACTCTAAAAAACAAACTTTGATAACTAACAACAAGGAAATAATGGTAGGCTAGAATCATTTCAAATTAATTATCCAACTAATAGTCCTAACCAACTAATACGAGTAGGATAACTCTTCTACTCTTTTAGCTTTGTAAGACCAAGGTGGGTGTTTCTTGAGATCTTGATAGGATAATATTAAAAATATTTTTTGTTACATGGCTTAGTCATACCTCATGCATAAGGATCATACCTCAAAATATTGTCACTACATACCTCTTATGCTAGCTTATTGGTAGTATAGCCCATAAATCTCTAAATCAACAAATTACTAGTATCAAGATACAATGTATCTCAAAATACAAAACTATATTCATATCCCCAAATGTGAATGTATTCATCATTTCATACTTTATGTAACCTGAAAACATCGAACATGCATTACTCTATAAAGATGAACACAAATGCATGTTCTTAAAGGATTTAGCAAAAGCAAGTAGTATTGAGCTCATGCAAACTAGTAAGATATATTTATTATAAATAATTTATTAGAGCATTGGACAAAAGATATATCATAAATTAAATAATTGATCAAATAGCAAATAAGATAATTAGTGTCTTAATTCATGGGTAGCAAGTTCAAAACCTAAATTAGTGAATAAACATGTATGTAAATCATAATAAAAAGAGATTAAAATTGCATATGTACATCCCATCAATCTAGCTTATAAATTTTACTAAAATACTTAATACAAATAACTCAAGAAATTTCACATGATCAAACTTTCTTTTGTATTAATCTATAAATAAAAAAGAACTCCATATGATATTAAATGGAAATATTTTACAACTTTTGTAGTAGAATACTAACGTAAACATCAACAAACTAAAAAATGTAACCCTAAATATTTGTCTAATTATTTAAAATCTATTCATAGAAACAAAGACATTTAGATCACATACAGGCTTTTTTTCTTGCGAGCACCTCACCTAAATTTATGAAATAAAGAAACAATCAAATACATTATATTTAAAATTAAAATTTGACACCCTAGAATACACTAAGATGAGAGAACATTATACAAATTTGACCAAAAGATCCACATGCTTGGATTTATAGATGTATTAATGCCTATTTATTTAGGTCTTAAATCTATCACCACTGGATTAAGACACAGGTTTCTTCTGTTGGTAATTTATCATGGTTTATATTGAATATCATCCTCCACTCTTTGTAAATAATGTCCTATCAATTTGCATAAACTCATAAATATCTTCCTTTGGTAAATATTTTGAGAACTAGAACCTGTTAACTATCTTTGGAGAGTTAGACATATTTTGGGTTCCAATAAGTTGCATATAAAGTAGGAAACTATAAGTGATTTTACATTTAAAAATATTATAAATAGGTTTTGTATCTTTAGTTATATTGTAACCAAATATTAACATGTTTTTTAGAGATTTATTGTCTAAAAGATCAATAAGCTAGATTGAGGGGTATTTTGTAACCATCTTTGGGGTATCCATATGCATAAGGTATGGCTAAGCTATATTATCATGCTATTTATTTCACTTTAATTGACTTACAAAATAGCTCTAAGAACACCCTCCTAGTAGAGCTAGAATGTATAGCACTTGTATTTATAGGTGAGATTAAAAATTGATAGAAACATATATGCTAGTATATGTTTGATGTGTATGGTCACATGAAATGTGTGGATATGATGTTGCTAAGTATCAAACCCATATACTATAGATTATTTGTTGTACAAGATTCCAAGATATGTTGGATACATATGGTGCCAAGTGTTGGGCTTGAATTGTTTCATTTACTATGGTGTAAGGCTTGTCAAGTGCCATGTATAGAAGCATAACATATGGATGTCAATGTGTCATGTGCCACATGTGTATGGTCAAATATAAAGTTTCAAAGGTAAAAAAATTAAAAACTATGCATCAAGGAAAACAACAAGGAGGCACACATGCAGTGGCTCCCAATATGAAGCATATGTGAATCAATTTGTGGATACTTACACACAAATAACTCCTAATTATAGTGTAGAACTAGTAAATATTATGCTTGGCCACTACATGTGCAAAGTAGTATTACAGGATATGAAACTATATATAAGGTTGACATGCAAGGGGATGTATAAGGGATGCAAAGAAAGAAATTTTATTAATGATCTTATGCATAAGGCTGAGGTTGGATCATACACACTTTCTTGAGTAGTGATGGTTTCCACTGTATTTTGTTATACATTGAAGAATATTGTAAGAAGCTAATGATGGCATGATGAATTAGTGTGTGTGGTTGGACTTATATTATTCTCCCTTTCTTAAGGAGTTATGATCCCCCATTGTTCGTTGATGTACCTAAAGGAAAAAACATGAAAATAGAGTGTGGTTAATTATGTAAATACTAATCCATTGAATAATTAGATGATAAAAGTCAACCTACCTACATATATACACCCCATTAATCTAGCTATATTTTTAATAAAATAATTGATACAAAAAGCTCACAAAACTTCACATGAACAAACATTATTTAATACTAATATATTAATTAAAAAATGACATTAATAGGAATATTTTATAACTTTTGCAATAGAATACTAACCAAAAATATCAACAACCTACCAAATATATCCCCAAAAAAAATTCAAATCCTATAAAGTTTGAAAATTTAATAGATATAAAGGCATTTAGATCATGGGGAAGATTTTCCTTGCGAGTGCCTTCTATAAATTTTTAAAATAAAGAAATACTCAATACATCATATTTGAAAAATTAAAATTTGGAACCCTAGAATACACTAAGAAAAGAATATGACACTATACAAATTTAGCCAAAAGATCCATAGGCTAAAATTTACATATTTATATGCCTATTTTTTAGGTTCTTAACTTTATTGCAATGGATTAAAACATCTATCCTCTTTTGGTATTTTATCAAGCTTTATATTGAATATCATCCTCTTTGTAAATAATGTCCTACTAATTTTCATAAAATCATTGATACCTTCCTTTGGTAAATATTTTAAGAGCGTGCACTGGTTAACTATCTTTAAGGAGCTAGGTATATTTTGAATTTCAACAAGTTGCATATGAATTAGGAAATTATAAGTGATTTTACATTTGGGGATATTATTTTGGTTTTATAATATTTAGTTACATTGTAATCAAATATTAGTATGTTGTTTAGAGATTTATGGTATAAAAGATCCTGAGTAAGCTAGATTATGGAGTATTTAGTAACCATATTTGGGATATCCATATACATAGGGTATGGATAAGTTATATGATCATATTATTTTCATTTCTCTTCAATTATATTATAAAATATCTATTGGAACACCCTCCTTGGCCTAGTAGAGCTATAAGTGTATAGTGCTTGTATTTATAGGTAAGGATAACTGTTGATAACCACATCTATGCTAACATATGTTCAATGTACATATGCTCATGTGTGGATATGATGTTGCTAAGTTCCAATCCCATATGGTGTATCTATTACATGTGGCACAAGATTCTAAAACATGTTAGATGTATATATGGTTCCAATTGAAAAACTTTTGCAGAGTCATTACCTATGGTGCAAGTCCTCCCAAGTGTCATGTGCATATATGGAAGCATAACATGAAAACATGTTAATGTGCCATAAGTCACATGTGTATCTAATTTAAATTATGGAGGCTTACACACAAAGAAATCCTAAGTTTAAAGTGTAGAACTAGTAAAGCTTATGCTTGCACCACTATGTGAATATTATTATAGGATATGAATCTATGCACAAGTTTTACATGCAAAGGGTCGCATATATTTTACAATTAAAGAAATTTTATTAATAATCTAATGCATAATGTTGTGCTTGGATCATACACCCTTTTGTGAGGAGTGATGGTCTCCATTATATTTTATTATGCATTGAAGAAGATTATAGGAATCTAATGATGACACAATGAATTAGTGTATGTGGAATCATGCTTAGATAATTTATCCTTTATTAAGGAGTTATGGTCCCCCATTGTGCTTTGATGTACATATAGGCAATAAAATGAAAAAAGGTGTGACCTTAAAAGTATGCATAAAGTAATCCATGGTGAACTAATTAGATGATAAAATTCCACCTAAGGTGTGTGATGGTGCATAGGTGATGATGTGATTATTTACTAATGGGTTGTGCAAATGTGATAAACATAATTGGAATTTGATCATTTCCCCTTTCTTGAAGAACCAATGTTCCAATTTATGGGGTATCTTTAGAGATCCCAAGTTTTCTAGTGTGATGTTGAATTTATTCTTTTGTTTTGGATGCTTATACATGCCAAGGGATGTATGTGATATGCATGTACATTAACGTTGAAAGAAGAGGGTTTATGTGTACTTGTGCTACCTTATTGAGGAATTTGTAAATACTTCATGTACAAATTAGTGAATTGTGAAATAAAACATGCTAAGAACACTACTTGAATTCAAGAAATGTTACCAATGTACTATGATGATGCAAATTTTGGGGCATGCTAGTCAAAATTGCATAACTTTGGCTCCAATGTGATCCAATTAGAGTATCATTTCTAGATTCTATTGTATAGAAAACACAAGTATGTTATTCAATACCAATAGTTCAACCATGTTTGAGTGAAGTTAAAGAAATTTTCTCACTTGTAGTTTTGAGAAGAGATAGGAAGCTTCTAAATATAAATGTGAGCATAATTTTTTATGTATTCAAAACCAAAAATGTTAGCATGATTCATTCAGATGCTAAAAGGTGCATGGATGAATCGGTTTCCATCACATTTGTGACATGAGAAATGTGAACAGGTATTGGTTTCTATCGCAATGGTTTATGTGTACCTAAGATTCCTTGTTGAGGAATACATACAAAAACTTCCTATACGTGAATGAATTATAAAATAACACACACTAAGAACAATAAAAATTTAGAGAATGCTACCATTGTACTATAATAATGTAAATGTTGGGTCTGCTAGTTAGAATTACATAATGTTGACTCTAAAATGATAAAATTAGAGTAGTGCTAGTAGATTATGTTTTCTAGCATAGCACATGAGTATAGCATTGAGTGTTGATAGCTCAACCATATTGGATTGAAGTTAAGAAAAAAATTGCACTTGTAATTTTGAGAAGAGTCGAGAAGCTTCCAATGTAAATGTGAGCTTAACATGTTGTGGGTGTAGATCCACAAAGATAAGTATACTTTATTCTAATGCTAGAGGGTGCATTTATGTATTGGTTTCTATCGCGTTGGTAATATAAGAGGAAGTGCACCTATTAGTTTCTATCACATTTTTTTATGTCAACCCATTATGTGAACTAACACATGATAAGAACATTGCAAATTTAAAGAATGTTACCAATATACTATAATATGCAAATATTGGGGTGTGCTAGTCAAAATTACATAATTTTGACTCAAATGTGATCTAATTAGAGTAGCACCTATTAGCTTAGTTTTCTAGCATGGCACAAGTAGGTTGTTGAGTACCAATAGCTCAACCATATTGAAGTGAAGTTAAAGAAATTTGTACACTTGTAATTTTGAGAAGAACTAGGAAGCTTCCAATATAAATGTGATCCTATGTTGTAGGTGTAGTTCTACAAAGGTGAGCATGATTCATTTTGATGCCAAAGGGTGCATAGATTTATTGGTCTCTATTGTATTGGTGATATAAGAGGATGTGCACATGTATAGGTGCATAGTAGAGAGAAAGTGATCCTTCTCCAGTTGGATGGGTCAAATCACCTAAAATGTTACTTTTGTGTGTGTTATCATTTACATGTGAAAGATTGATAGCTAACTCATGGATCATGAATGGTTGCCCTTCGCATAACTACCACATATATAGTCTCCAAAAACCTCAATCTATATGTCCCCTATGCATGCAGTTGTGACATATAATTGAAGTGTGTATTGTAAGCCTTTATTGAGAGCACATTAACATTTTTCATATTTGAATAGTGATGTGTTTTTGTGTATGATAGCATGTACATCATTGTTTGTTCTACCATTATGTAGATGATGCATAAAAAAATTTGTTCCTACATTCAATATTCATTTTGTTATCAAGTGGTGTGAACCTAGCATTACATGTGGCACTATCAAAGTATAGGTGGAGTCCTTGAAAAAATAGAAATAATGTGTCTAAAAACCACTATTTAAAAGTCACTTTTTTTTACAATACCATGCACGTGTACATCATCCACATTTTGACCCAAATAATCTTCTTTTTCTTAATCCTTTTGGGAAAATATTTGTAACATACTAAAGAATGCTCACGATATATTTTGTATTTTTTTGTAATATTTTTTATTGGCCATATTTGTTGTTTTGAAAAATTGTTGTGTACGTCATGCATAAGATGACCTAAACTTAAATTTTTTTATTTATTTTTTCAAATTAAAAAGAATTGTCTAAAAAATGCTCACATATAATTCATTTTTCAAAAAAATATTTTAAAGTAAAAAGTTATTAAAATACTAAAAACCCCTGATATTTCAAATTTATGAACCGGTTTCATCAAAAATTATTTGAAAAATAGAAAAAATAATCCAATTGTAAAAAAATTACATATCTAGAATCTCACAGTCTCATCTATAATGGGTTTTAATTTCGTCAAAAAAAATTGCAAAAAAGGTCTTCAGACATATGTCCAAAGTCAATCAAGTTTCTTGTGACAATGATATGACCTTCAAGTTGTAGGTCAAACCAGGTCCAAAGCTTAGGTTCGGGCCCCCAAGCCTTTTCTTGAACTGAAAAACAAATCACAAACCTGACCAAAAATTCAAATTTTAAAAAACGGGATCCCGTTTTATAAAATATATATATATATGCTTTTATGAAACAGAAGATTCCCATTTTGTAGAACAGAATCCCCCACATTTCGTAAAATCATAAAAAAATAATTTTTTTATGAAACGAGATCCCGTTTCTAAAAATATGGGATCCCTTTTTTGGCTCGGGGCCCTAAAGCGAAATGGGATCATGTTTTCTAAATAACAGGATCCTATTTTGTTTTGCCTAATTTCGGGGTTTTTTCTATCTAAAATATCCACTAGAAGTGGACTCATCTTCTTGCGTTTCCTTGACTATGAATGATCAAATATTTGAAATGCACACTCATATTAGATTTGCATGCACCTCAAAGTAGGGAGAAATGTATTGGTGAAATTATGCTCATTCTGATTTTATTTTGGGTTCATTTTGATGGAATGTATTGATATAAATTTATATATTGATAAGTAGCATGCTCTTGTGTTAGGTTTGGCTCACAACCCAATACCAAGTCCTTATCTACTTCATCCGTATTCACATCTATTTTTGTGCATTTGAGTGTATCCCATCCTTATTTATTCACGTTCCCATATGTTTTCTATTTAATCATTATTAACCTACATTTGTACCCATGTCTATACATTTATTTATTACCTTGAAACTAGTATTTTCCTATCTTGGGTCAATCTTGATTGCCTCAATAGCTTAGGATTGGCCCCAAAATACAAACACTCAAAATTTGAATTACAAAATTTCTACCCCTTATCACTATAGCCATTGTGAGTTGACTTGACACACATTTTTATGAATTATTGTTTTGTCTTGATATTTAAAGAAATTTAGTGTGTCATTTATACACACCTAAATATTGATAAATAATATGTTGGATCAAGGAGAAAATCAATAGAGCATATTTTGTTTCTAAGGACAACGAAATCTTATTTTGCATCATAATCACATAGGCCATTTGCAAGTCTATGTACATGTTATCTTCAATCATTTTCTCAAAGCCATAAAGCTAGTTTGCAAACACTTCCTTGACATAATCAAACGGAGAAGGCGGACAAATTGATGCTATGAATTCTATCAAATTATTCTCATAGTTCATAGATCACCCCATGCATTAAGACATTCCCATGGCATTATGGTTCAACCCTCATATTCCAATGCAGTTGGATTCGACCCACATATGTTCTTGAAATTGCACAAAACTGAAACCATATATCATAGTGTGAACATTGATTTTATGTACTTGACATTAACATTAATTCTTCATCATTATTTCCAAAATTAAGTACACCTATCGCCTTATTTAATTTCTAAATATTTATTACAATTATTCAATTCTACCTTAATTAGATTTAAATTAATTGCATTTATTTAACAAACCAAGGGATTTCATTCTCTGCAACAAATTCCTCATGTGAATATGTTCGTGAAGGTGAGCTGATATGCCCATTGATGGGTGGTGTTTCTACTAAGTGTGTGGCAGCACCATAAGAATGATATGGAATATAACAATTTACTTGATTGCATAAGATCACGTTTAAAATAGCATGGTGGGCGTGAAGAGTTAGATCAAAATACTACTAGATTTAATGATATCTTAACTAAACAATAATAAAAGTTAATAGAAGATTTGAGGCGGATTAGCGTATGATTTATAATGGCAAAGACCAAAAGCCGTACTCACGAGGAGATTTTATCTTGTTTACTATTACTATACATGATCTTATTGTAATACGCCAAACAAGCACTGTCATTAGTTTAATTCTTGGGTTTAAGACAAAATCTGGCAGTTCACGTGCATAAATGAAGTCTAGATCATTTTAAATACAATGAGATTATGAAGGAAAGAATGAAAATTTTCTAGACAAGTTAGGATTAGTATAGCATGGTCTTATTATTTTAGTTAGTTAGGCTGCTTCATATACTATGTGTGAAGTTCAGGAGTAGGTAGATGATTCAGCCAATTTATGATACACACTGCAAGGCTTATCATGGCAATGGAGAAAGGTGTGGCATACAGAGAGTGCATGAAGAATCATGCTGCAGGTTTAGGAATGCATGCTACTGATGGCTGTGGAGAATTCATGGCAAGCACTGGGGCAGCTCTAAAATGTGCTGCATGTCACTGTCACCGTAATTTTCATAGGAAAGGAGAAGGAGGAGGAGGAGGAGGAGGAGGAGGAAGAGGAGGAGGAGGAAGATATTATTATCAGCCAGGAGAGGGAGGAAGAGGAGGAGAATATTATTATCAGCCCTGCAGTTACTACCACCATGATCATTATTATCAGCCCTGCAATTACTACCACCATGATCATCTGGTACCTGCTGCAGTGACCTCGGTCCTGCCTCCATTCACCATGAACTCCAAGGAAGAGGATCAGCAAGGCCTTCATATATGTTGTTCCTCATCTTCTAAGAAGAAGAGATTTAAGACCAAGTTCTCACAAGAGCAGAAGGCCAAGATGCTTCAATTTGCACGTAGTGTGGGATGGAAAATGCCTAACGAGGATGACGCAGCTGTGGAATGTTTATGTGAAGAGGTGGGAGTGAGCAGGCAGGTGCTTAAGGTCTGGATAAATAATAACAGGCTCAAATACCCCAAGTGATATCTAGTTAGTTTTACTTCTTTTTTACATACACATACATATAAGAAGTTTTCAGTATCCATGATGTACAAATTAGAGGCTTTTCATTTTAGATGAAAGTATCATTTTCATATTCAGGGATTATGTTTTGTTATTTCAACTTAAAGACTGGTTCATGCTTTTGCACATTGTTCAAAGGAATTCAGTTATATATCATAATATTTTTGGTCTGGAGCTATGAACCGATGACGTCACAAATGAAAGATCTTGATATTTTGAAACTTAATTTGATGTTTATAAAGATTTTTCATAACTATTAAGGTTTATCAACGAATCAGTGGCTCATTTTCCAATACATCTATACTCTATGCAGAAGAATAAATCATTTTATTAAATGATATTTATAAACAATTTCTTTGATTTTTTATACACTGCTTGAACTTTCGACTATCTCTGTATGAAGAATTCAAATAAAAATAGTTCTTTCCTTAAATTTGAGTCAATGGAAACCCATTTGGATAAAGAAGATTTCCTAAGGTTTCATCAGTTCTACATACATGATACAGTGCAGCAGATTGATGTCACACGCTCTTATTTATTTTCTTCTTTCTTGCATATTTTCATTTCAATTTTCACCTTAACCGGAGTTGACAAATTATGATTCTTGTAAGAACAAGCTTTAAATGTGATCAAGCTGTACAATTATAAAAACTATGTTTACTTTATCTCTCACTGTTTTTTATTGTGTATTCACCCCTAGCTAGTAATCATTACAGAGTATTCACATTAATATTATGAAGGCAACTGCAAATGCAAGCTGTGCCGACACTCTAAAAGATATTATTTTAAAAGCTAGATGGCAAATTTTTAAAGTTAGATTAAGCCTTATGTAATTAACTAGCTAAAACTGTATTTATATGATTGGGAATGATTCTCATAGGCGAGTTTTAGAAGCATATTGGGAAGTTCACAGTAAAATACATGAAAAAAAAGAAATTGACAACTAAACAATATAAATTTAATTGAAAGCATGATGTGCAAGGATTGCAAATAAAATACAATAAAATAAATGATTAGATGAGTGCTGAAATTTCAAGAATGCTGAACTTTCTAGATCCTTGTAGAATTTTCAAATCTGATTTATACGTAACTACTGTCCATTGAAGAATGATAACATCGAAGCTGAATTTACATTTGTTTGTTAGAATTCTGTTGCTCTCTTGATACTTTGTTATTTGTTGACTGGTTTAATTACAACTGTATATTATTTTTTTTGTATGGTGATTGGCTGTTTTTTTTCAGTTACATAAGATTCGAAATCAAATTGTTAGATTTTGTTTTAATTCATTTATTTATAGGCTGTCTT
The DNA here is from genome assembly GCA_007258455.2 of Sequoia sempervirens. NCBI lineage: Eukaryota > Viridiplantae > Streptophyta > Pinopsida > Cupressales > Cupressaceae > Sequoia > Sequoia sempervirens. Next base: position 201,556,106 of record VDFB02193867.1, read on the forward strand.
TCTTTTAATCTTATGGATTTTATGAATAAAGGTTTACTATTTTTTATGGAAGTGGTTTTGTAGATTGGAAGATCACAGTTAAGAATGTTCTAAAAAAATGTATTATAGCGGATGTTCAACAAAGAAATTATAGAATCTCATTAAAATGATGAAGAAAAAGAATTTTGGAAATGTAAATTGGAGCAGGAGGTATTAGTGGCAAAGCATTGAACCCAAATCTTAATAAAAGATTTTTTTTGATGTGGATAATCCAATAGAATCATGGGAAAGGTTAGGAAATGATTATAAAAATGTTAATACTGCTAATATATTTTGCATAGAAGAAAAATGAATAAATTTAGATTCTACTAATTTTGGGAAAACAATTTATTATTTAAATGATTTCATATTTAAATGTAAATGTTAGCAAGAAAACTGGGGAACATAGGCCGAAGTTTTGATTCCCAAGTAATTTTTGAGTGTTGTAGTTTATATCCTAGACTTAGTCATATAAAGGGAGCAATGGTTTGATTTAGATATAAGATCAACTAGTTAACCATATATAACAAAATATCAAACAACACAATATAGATAGAATTCATGTATCACTATATTATTAATATCAATTGAGTACATTCACATCTCTTTATATCTACTTTTACAACATATATATTTATCATATATCTTCCCCTATACTCTTTATATATTCTTCTATATGTTTTTATCCTATTTCTTATCTTCTTCTATTTTCCTTCTACTAACTTTTCCCTCCTTTTATGTTATACATATCTTTACCTATACATATATCCATGGGATAGGGTGTGGCCCATCTATACTACCCCTATCCTAGATGGTATCTCTTGAATATTATGCTGTACAAGCTCTTTGTGGAAAAATGTGGTAGGATTTGCTTGGTGATGTCTAAATTGTTGCCCTTTCCTACCAACATCATCCCCCCTTTCAAAACGTTGGGTTGTCCTCAAGTCAACTCTACTCTATAGGGAGAATTTCCTTATATATCTCTTTCAATTTGGAAAAAGTGTTCTCCCACTGGGTTTTGGCAAGTTGTAGTTGTTGGGTTTGGACTTGAATTTGTAGTAGCAGTCACTCTGCCTCTGAAAGTGTACTTGGGATTTAGATTTTCTATGCTAGTTGGTGTGCTTCTTGGAGGACTCTAGTGATTTGTTCCAACCTTAAACTTTCTAACTCTCTGAGTTGATGAAATCTATGTCTTCTTTTATCCCTCTAATCTTGTTGAAATTGCCCATGTAGTGCTTCTATCTCCACTCAAAATTGGCCATACATATCTTGTAGGGCATCATAAGTCATTACTCTTTGAATTAACTATGTATTTCCAATTGATCCATTTGTGTTTTGATTGATGTTTTCAAGTTGACCATTGTAGACAAAATTGGTATAGGGCATTGAGGTCCCCTTCCATGTTCTTTAATATGTTGATTTGTGACTCCAAGGCAAAATATACGATCTTTCTTCATCCATTTTTATCTTCAGGTGCTATGTCTAAATTTGTTGTCTCATAGTCTTCTTTTTTAATTGGGTATCCTTAATTACCCCATCTATCAAATTTTTTAGTTGCACTATCAAGGGTTGGGATGAGTCCCCTTGTGTGTTCTTTAATGTGTTGATATGTGACTCCAGGGTAGAATGTGTGGTAGCACATTTCTTTCTTTCTTCATCCATTTGTATCTTTTGGTGCTCTACTTGAATTTATTGTCTCATAGTCTTCTTCTATAATTGGGTATCCTTAATAACCCCATCTATCAAAAATTTTAGTTGCACCACCAAGGGTTGGGATGAGTCCCCTTATAGCTGAGGGAATTTTCTTTGTATATGCTTTACCATTTCCTCTAACTAATCAGAGCTTTCCACATGATGTTTCAAGATCTCCTCTTTTGTAGTTTGTTGTAGGATATCTCCTAATTGAAACTTATGCAAAGGTTAGATGCTCCCAATGTCCACCTATGATCCCACCAACAAAAGTTGAAGCAGCTACAAAGATGCCACTAGCTGGATTTATTTTTATCTCGCCAAGAAGTTTTTAATGGACTACATAGAGGAAGTTTTGGAGGATGAAGGTATTTCTATTTACAGAGGTTGTGAAGACTATTCTTGTTCTGAAGAAACCACTTTATATTTTTCTTCTTCCTCTCATAGCTATTGATATGGCTTCTCTATGGATTCCTTTATCTCAACTTGGACCGTTTGGAGAATCTCTAGCTTTTCTATCATTACCTGTTGTCTAGTCTTTATTTAAATCAAAGCTCCTTGGTATGTATCTTTGTTATTTTTGAGCTTCCTCTAATTCCTAATTAACTTGGTGCTAATGGTTATGCACACAACTTAGTGGACCTAAGGATCTCTAAACTAAGTAATTCACCATTCATAGGAGGGCTACATTAAATCATCAACCAAGGAATTGTAAGCTTTAAATAGTGCTGGAAATGTATATGCATTCAGGGATTTTGGACATCCTACATCGACTAAGTATAGGCAAATAAACACATGAAAATATAGTAAAAGATTTAAATTAGAATAAACTGCTACTTCTTAAAATAGAGCAAATGAATATAAATAACTATTGAACTACTACGGGTAGGTCTAATGCTTAAGACAATAACCAGCTAACCATTATACTATTGTGTCCTAACTTAGTTAACCTCTAGAGGATGAAACAAAACATCAATCTTTAGATTCTAATTTAGTAATTCTAACACATTCAGTCACTATCATATAAACTAAAAAAATTCAATTAAACTATCAATGCATTTAAATTCTCAATACATGCTCTAATCTAGTGTAGCATGGTAAATTGTCACCCTTGACAATTTTACCCTATATTTTATCCCCCCCTAAATTATTGAGCTTAATTAGGTCCATAATTTTTTTAATTATGCATTTTATAGCCCATTTGTACCACTCCTTGAGAAATTGCAAGCATTGAATAAATGTATCTAATTAATATTTTTCTCCCAACACTTAATGTCCTAAAAAATAGGGCCAAGACCCATTCGCCCTAGGGCGTATGGGTCCCCCTATTTTTCCAAGGACCAATTTTGGATCTGTCGATGTCAATATTTTACCATTCAAAATTTAGGTTGTAAATGTTGGCTATCAGGATTTAATTTTCAGGAAATTGGAGAAATGTCTATAAATACCTCGTTATTACATTATTTGAAATCTATCTAGCAAGAAGGAGAATTTATGAGCAATTATTATTATCAAGAGCACTATCAAGGAAGTCAAGAGCAATATTTTAGAGATTTATTGTAGCAATTCAAGATCCTAACATCATGTCAAATCCTATGTGAGTTTATGTATGTTCATGTTATCATTGTTTTGTGAAAACACTTTTATAGGTCTCCAAAGCATTCAAGAAATCAAACAAGCAAGATCCAAGACCTTGAAGTGATGTACATGACTTTAGTCTTTCAAGGAAGCCATTAAAGGGTGGTGAGTTGTAGCACTTTGTGATTTCATCATTCCTTCCTATACATTATCATTTTATTGTTGGCATTTCCATTATGGAAGTGGAAACACTAACACGGGGTTTGACAAAGGCAAGCCAATAAATGGAACAACATCTCTTCTCTTTATGAATGTGCAAATATTAGGTTTGGATAGGATTGAAGAAATCTTGAAGACAAATTGTTCATTGTTGCAATTGATGGCTTGCATCTTATCAACTCATGGAAACTCACCTACAAAATTATTCAACAGTGTTTTGACAACTCTACAACCGAGAATCAGAAGCTCAGATTTGTCATTAGAGAACCTCAAAAGCATAGCATAAGTAGCATATAAGGACCCATATGCCCTAGGGTGACTCTATCCCTCTATAGTGATCAAAACCAACTTTTCTAAGTAGGTACATAGTCCTCTGCACTTCCCATATCTGCTTGCAAGTTACTATTTCAGTCTGTTGTTTGTCAGATTATTGTATTTTACATATTAGGTCACATAGTATAATTAGGTTAATCATAGAAAATCAATTCCAAACCATTCTAAGATTCAACAGGATGGAGATCCAGGTCTGAATAGCTCACTTTCATGGTTGAAAGTTGATCTATTCACCTTGTTGATCTCTATATTAATGAAATAATAGAAAAACACTCTACAAACAAAAAAACAAAACATTTGAATCCTAGGTTTTAGACATAAGACCTAGGGTTCCTATTTTTCTTTATTTCATTTTGGTGAACTGAATTATTAAAATTACATGACTTTTGAAATTCATCCTAGATCTAGGTTTTGCATTGCATTGTTTTACATTTATCATCTAGGGTTTCACTTTTCCATCATTAAAAAAAAAAAATTACATATCATTTTGAATAATAGGTTGCATTAGGATTCATTTTAGTCACTTAGATCAGATCTACATTCAAAATTGCATTCACAATTATCACTTATTGTTGCACATTTGCATTTGCATCACCTTTTCTTAATTTCAGCAAATTCTATAAAAATACTTAGTTACAAACCTATTTGCATATAGAAGTAGAACCTTTAGAAAGTATAATAAACATTCACTTTTGAATTTTTAGAACCCCTATCAAGGATGCAAAGGCCCTTGGGTGCCTCTATCCTTGTACACTTTCATTAATAAACTTTTTCACACGCCTCTATCTTTGTGCTTTTAATTTTTTTGTGCTTGCATATCTCTGCTTTGACATTCTCACTTGCATTCATTTAGGCATCTTTCATTTAGCTCAAAAAGTGACAAAAATTCAAAAAAAAAGCATTTTTTTGTTTCAGAATTGCATCAAAATCATCATTCTTAGATTTAGGCATCTTACAATCAATCAATTTATGCATTTTAGATCAAAAAATTGCATTCAAAATTGTCATTTATTGTTTACATATTGTTACACACTTACTTTCACATAAATTAAGCAAAATCTGGAAAAATATTCACTGTCAAATATGTCTACAACTAGACCCAAAATCCTTAAACAAAATTACACATAGTCAGCTTTTGAACTTTTGGAAAACTTTCCTAGGACACAAATGCCTTTGGGCACCTCTGTCCTCCTACTATTGATTGAATCAACTTTTGCACAGACCTATATTGTGATATTCTTTGTCTGCTTTTGTTGTCTGAATTTTTTTTTTGAATATTTTGTTGTGGTTAATTGATAGCTAAGTGTTCATCTTAGTACACTTAGAATTTTAAAAATTGCATGAGCTTCACGACCTAGTGTCCTATTGCCAATATTTCAATGAGATGTAGTTCTAGACTTATGGCATCTCGTGTTGTTATTACATCCACTATGGATCTTGAGTCTTCCAACTCTTTCATGCATAGTGTTGTTAATACTCAACCCATTTTAGACTCTATCTCTAAGGCTACTATACCAATGACAACCTTACAATCACCCATTTTTATAGATGTTGAGACTATGGTTTCCCATTTTCCCGAAGATAAATTGAAACAATTGGACAAAGATTTAGAAAGACTCCAAGACTTTGTGAGTACTAAATACTTTGTTGGTACAATGGTCCCGATAATAGATAACATAAGGAAACTGATTAATGATGATCAAGGATTAGAATTATTATGTAGCCTAGCCCATATAGTTGATTATTTAACGTACCTACAATGGCTAGTTGTGCTCAAGCTTTGAGATACACTCAAAGTCAAGGAGGAAATCAAGTCTCCCTCCCTACAACTATAGACTTTATCCCTACATCCAGAAATCAAACTGTCACCTCAATGATACAACAAAGCATTAGCATAACTCCAACATTAGATCTTTCCATTGGAAATCCTTATGGTTTTGTATCTTCACATGTCACACCTCAATTTGTATCCCCTCTCATAAATTTGCAACATAGCAATCCACCAAGCACATACACACTTCCACCACATTCACCGTATTCTCAAAATAGGCTAACCGATGATTCTGTCATTAACCAGCTTTTGCAAAACATAACCTCACTTCAACAACATATCTCAACTTTGAAAAAAAAAAAACAAAATGGACAAACATCACAATATGTCAAAAAGAGCCCATTGTCATTGGAAATATTGAAAACACCAATGCCACAAAATATAGAGATTATACCCCAATTTGAGAAGTACAATGGTAAAGGAGACCCTAGCAATCATATATCGGCATATACCACCTTTTGTACAAACTTCTTTTTGAGGATAAACTCTTGGCTAAACTCTTTCCTAGGTCATTAAAAGATATGGATTTGGAATGGTTTTATCATTGTCGAATAACTCAATCCACTCATTTAATGAACTTGTTTATACATTCCTCCATCATTTCAAGTAAACATTGGTCCTAAGATTGTACCCTAACTGATTTAATGTGATGCAAACAAAATAAAAATGAAAAGGTCATAGGATTCATAGGCCACTATTAGTTGATTTATTCACAAATCAATCTTACTCTACCTGATGCGGATGTCCAAAGAGTTTTCATTGAAAACTTGCAACCTGACATAAGGGATAGAATCTTATTGATGAAATATCCATCATTTTATACATTTTTTTATAACCCTTTGTGATTACCAAAATTCGGTCAATCGATATGAAGAGATATCTTCATTGACTCCTACTAAGAAATATGAATTTTTACCTCAAAAAAACTATCAACCATTCAAGAAAAAAAATAAGAACTCTACCAAGTTACATACACCTCAAACAACCAAACACATTCACCCTCAAGTTTTCGCCATAAGTTCAACTCCATACCAATTTAGATTGAGAGATAGATAATTTACCCAGTTACTTGGCATCCTCCATTTAATCATGTTTTAACTTTTAATAAGAACTTAATCCGCTTGCCTCTAGTTAGACCTATGGATACAACCAAACCTCTACCTCCAAGTAACAATCCAAATTGCTTTTGTCAATATCATCACATAAGTGGACATGATACATAACTATGCATGCATCTTAAACATCAGGTTAAGACCTTATTGATTCTAATCACATCCAGTTGGGCAGTGTTAATGATCAAGGGAATAAGTTTGTTGCTTGACCTAACCAAAACCTACAGATTTTTACCAATCCAATGCCAAATCACTCATCCAACTTTGTGCAAGCTTGTGATGTTAAGAATGATGAGATGAGTATTAATAGGATTGATGGCATGAGTGATACTAATAATGATGATAAGAGTGATGATGAGGATTCCCTACAAGATATGGTCACCCTCATAGATGTTCAACCTTGCAAGGGCCAAACCATTTTGTTACCCAGCATTGCTTTCACCCATATTGATGCATTCATACATGCACCCGACTATCCTCTCTACATTGTTGGACATATTAATGATAAGCCTACAACAAGGATACTCATTGATCCCGTGTGTGTCGAGAATGTGATCGTGAAGGAATTCTTGTTTGTGCATGAACTTTATCAAGATTCTTATGAACAATTGAAAGCATTGATAAAAAAATCATGATGGTTTTGCTCACCCTATGATAGGTTTGATTACTCTTCCTCTTAAAGTTGGACCAAAAGAATTAGATGTATCATTCTCAATCATCCCAATGTTGGACCAATTATGTGTGAAGATAGGATACCCATGGCTATGCTCCATAAATGTTATCCTGTTGGTTATTCACAAGTGCATAAAGTTCCCATTTGAAAACCAAATTTTTACAATGCATCATAGTGGGTTTAATCTAGTGTCCTCTTGTGGGAATTCTTCATTAAATTTTTTTTGGCCTCAATCCATGCAACCTATTAAACCTTGTGAGAACTTTTTTTTCAAGTCCTACCAAAATTTTAAGGTGAAGTGCATAACAAAGTTATCCCTTACCAATATTCTTGAAAAAATGATAAGACCATGGTTGTTCCTCCTCCACTAGTTACATGGATGAACCCATGGCCCAAGCAAAGGCCCTTCCAAGTAACCAAGGTAATTATGTTGTAGTTCCTCCACCCATATCATATAAAATACCAAGAGATAATCAAATTATTCCTTTTGTTCCTTCAAAGATGAAAAAAAAAAAGGTGTATAGACCTAAAGAGACAATGGTTTCCCAACTCCTAATGGTTCCTTCAATTCCTCCCTTAAGGGAAGAAAAGAGACCAATGGTCAAGAAAACTATTCCTACCCCATCATAAATTGAATACCATGGAAGAAGAAATTGAAATTCTAAAGAGTGTAGGCATAGGCGTCGTGTTATTGCTCATTAATTGGAAGAAAAGGATAAAATAGTGCATGATAATCCAACACCTATGCAACACTCATTTATGTTTGTTTCATGTGTTCTTTGTGGTTGCTTGCACATGATGTGATCTCTCGTGTTGTGTTGCTTGGAATGCCTTTTTTTTGTGATTTTTCATTTGATGACCCTTGTTGCTCCATTGGCTCAAGGATACAAAGG
>VDFB02193867.1:201564551-201602272 GCA_007258455.2 Sequoia sempervirens
ATTCTTTTCAATTTAAAAAAAATCAGAAAATGATAAGTTAAGGTCATCTCATGCGTGTCGTACACGACAATTTTTCAGAATGACAAATATGCCTGATAAAAAATTAACAAAAAAAAAATATTCAATAAAAAATTACAGAAAAATATCGAGAACAAGCTTTAGTGAGTCACAAATATTTTCCCAAAAGAATTTAGAAAATATGATAATTTAAGTCAAAATATGGATGTTGTACACGTGCATGGTATGGTATAAAAAAAAGTGACTTTTAAACAATGGTTTTTAGAAACGCCTATTGAAACTCAATTTGTACAATCTGGGTATTGAAATAAATTACATATTTGGAAACTAGACTCTGAGTACTACATTTTATGATTAATGTATTTTTCGAAGATTCCATCTCTAAGTGCTTCAAATTTTAATGTCAAATGTGTCAAATGCTGAAAATCAGGGAAAACACTTCCACTTTTTGGCCAAAAAGTGGACTCAACTTCTTGCCAGCACCCATAGAATGTATGCGCCATGGAACAAGGACATCTAGAATGTATGCACCAATGTGGGGATATCAGGACCAATTGGTATATCTATTGCCAATGAAGCTCAAAGGAGCTATGTATGTTTTCTTTTATCCATTTCTATGGAGGTTGTAATGAAAGAGATGTTATATTGAGATTTTATGTATGTCTTTGTTTTGGAAATATATTGTAATATTCAATTATAAATGCAAATCGAAAGTTTGGAACAAGTGTTATTTCATATGTACATTTAGTCTTTGAAATAGAAGAAAAAAATTTATTGCTATGAGATGACATCGTGAATTATTCACTTGTGGTTAAAACAATGGTATTTTTTTTTTAGTAGAATAAAGGGGTTGTTACATTTAAGTTATGGTTAAGCTATGTGATCATGCTATTTATTTCACTTTAATTGACTTTAAAATAGCTCTAGGAACACCCTCCTAGTAGAGCTACAATGTATAGGACTTGTATTTATAGGCGAGATTGAAAATTGATAGAAACATTTATGCTAGTATATCTTTGATGTGTATGGTCACATGAAATGTGTGCATATGATGTTGCTAAGTATCAAACCCATATACTCTAGATTATTTGTTGTACAATATTCCAAGATATGTTGGATACATATGGTGCCAAGTGTTGGACTTGTATGGTTTCATTTACTATGGTGTAAGGCTTGTCATGTGTCACATGTGTATGGTCTAATATAAATTTTCAAAGTTAAAAAAATCAAAAACTATGTGTCAGGGAAAACAATAAGAAGGCACACATGTATTGGCTCCTAATATGAAGCATGTATGTGAATCAATTTGTGGGGGCTTACACACAAAGAACTCATAATTATCTATTACAGAACGAGTAAATATTATGCTTGGCCACTATGTGCAAAGTAGTATTACAAGATATGAATCTATCTATAAGGTTGACATGGAAGGGATTGTATAAGGGATGCAAAGAAAGAAATTTTATTGATGATATTATACATAAGGTTGAGGTTGAATCATACACACTTTCTTGAGTAGTGATGGTTTCCATTGTATTTTGTTATACATTGAAGAATTTTGTAAGAAGCTAATGATGACATGATGAATTAGTGTGTGTGGTTGGGCTGATATCATTTTCCCTTTCTTAAAGAGTTATGATCCCCCATTGTGCTTTGATGTACCTAAAGGAAAAAAAATTAAAATAAAGTGTGGTTAATTATGTAAATACTAATCTATTGACTAATTAGATGATAAAATTCAACCTACCTACATATATACACCCCATCAATCTAGCTATAATTTTAGAAAAGTAATTGATACAAAAAGCTCACAAAACTTCACATGACCAAACATTATTTAGTATTAATATATAAATGAAAAATTAATTCCATATGACATTAATAGGAATATTTTATAACTTTTGCAATAGAATACTAACCAAAAATATCAACCTCCCAAATATATCCTCAAAGATTTTTCAAATCCTATAAAATTCATTAATAGATATAAAAGCATTTAGATCATGGTTAAGATTTTCCTTGCAAGTACACCTGCTATAAATTTTTAAAATAAAGAAACTCAATGCATCATATTTGAAATTAAAATTTGGAACCCTAGAATACACAATGAAAAGATTAGGATACTATACAAATTTAGTGAAATGATCCATAGGCTAAAATTTACATATTTATATACCTATTTTTGGGGTCTTAACTCTATTGAAGTGGATTAAGACATATATCCTCTTTTGGTAATTTATCAAGCTTTATATTGAATACCATCCTCTATTCTTTGTAAATAATGTCCTACTAATTTTCATAAACTCATTAATACCTTCCTTTGGTAAATATTTTGAGGGTGTGCACTGGTTAACTATCTTTAAGGAGTTAGGTATATTTTGAATTTTAACAAGTTGCATATGAATTAGGAAACTATAAGTGATTCTACATTTGGGGATATTATTTTGGTTTTTTAATCTTTAGTTACATTTTAATCGAATATTAGTATGTTGTTTAGATATTTGTGATATAAAAGATTAGTAAGTTAGATTAAGGGGTATTTAGTAACCATATTTGGGATATCTATATACATACATAGGGTATGGCTAAGCTATGTGATCATGTTATTTTCATTTCTCTTTAATTATATTATAAAATATCCCTATAAATACCCTCCTTGGCCTAGTAGAGCTAGAAGTGTATAATGCTTGCATTTATAAGGATAACTACTGATAACCACATCTATGCTAACACATGTTCAATGTGTATGGTCATGTGACATGTGTGGATAGGATGTTGCTAAGTTCCAATACCATATGGTGTAGATTACATGTGGCACAATATTCAAAAACATGTTGGATGTATATATGGTTCCAATTGTAAAACTTGTGTGGAGTCATTTCCTATGGTGCAAGTCCTACCAAGTGTCATGTGCATAAATGGAAGCATAACATGCAAACATGTTAATGTGTCATATGTCACATGTGTGTATCTAATTTAAATTTTTAAGGGTAAATCATGTGAAAGTATTATGTCAAGACACACAACAAGGATGCACATATGCAATGGTGCACATTATGAAGCATATGTAAAGCAAATTGTGGAGGCTTACACACAAAGAAATCCTAAGTTTAAAGTGTAGAACTAGTAAATATTATGCTTGCACCACTATGTGAAAATATTATTATAGGATATGAATTTATGCACAAGTTGACATGCAAAGGGTCACATAATTTATACAAATAAAGTAATTTTATTAATAATATAATGCATAATGTTGTTCTTGGATCATACACCCTTCTGTGAGGAGTGATGGTCTCCATTATATTTATTATGCATTGAAGATGATTATAGGAAGCTAATGATGACACAATGAATTAGTCTATGTGGAATTGTGCTTAGATAATTTATCCTTTATTAATGATTTATGGTCCCCCATTGTGCTTTGATGTACCTATAGAAAATAAAATGAAAATAGGTGTGACCTTAATTATACATAAAATAATCCATGGTGAACTAATTAGATAATAAAATCCCACCTAAGGTGTGTGAAGGAACATAGATGATGGTGTACTTATCTACTAATGGGTTGTGCAAATGTGATAAACATAATTAGAATTTGATCACTTACCCTTTCTTGAAGAACCAATGTTCCAATTTATGTGGTATCTTTAGAGCTCCCAAGTGTTCTAGTGTGATGTTGAATTTAATATTATTTTATTTTGGATGATTATACATGCTAAGGGATGTATGTGATATGCATTCACTTTAATGTTGAAAGAAGAGGGTTTATGTGTGCTTTTTCTACCTTATCGAGGAATGTGTAAAAACTTCATGTATATTAGTGAATTGTGAAATAAAACATGCTAAGAACACTACTTGAATTCAAATAATGTTACCAATGTACTATGATGATGCAAATGTTGGGGTATGCTAGTCAAAATTGCATAACTTTGACTCCATTGTGATCCAGTTAGAGTATCATTTCTAGATTCTATTGTATAGAATGACACAAAATTATGTTATTCAATACCAATAGTTCAACCATGTTTGAGTAAAGTTAAGGAAATTTGTGCACTTGTAGTTTTGAGAAGAACTAGGAAGCTTCTAAATATAAATGTGAGCATGAATTTTTATGTATTCAAAACAACAAATGTGAGCATGATTCATTCAAATGCTATAAGGGGGGAGTATAGTACATCAAGTATCAAGGCATGCAAGAACCCAAAGAAGAGGATGAAAAAGCAATGAAGAAAACATATTTACAAATTAAGATGGTCACATATGAAGCACACATGGTGACAGAGGTTGAACTTCAAGAAGACAAATGGATAATAATGGCGAGTTCACCTAAAGGTGGCATCAATGTAACCAGAAAATCCAAATCCATACATAGTAGGAAATTCAAAGAGAAAAAAGAAACTAAGATCTGGTTTCAGAATAAAAGACATAACGGCCACACCTGTTGCAATCCTACACTCAAGTGGACTTGAGTTTTTCTTCCCCTTAAGAGTATGGTGCAAGGGAACCCTCATGCATATGAGATCAATTTTAAAGTTTTTTGTGTTGTTTTGTGTTTTTTGATGTCAATAAGGTAATTTTGGACCATTAATGATCATTTGGAGTCATTTGTGAAAGTTTGGGGTCATTTGGATAAAAGATGTAAAAGTTGCACAATGTTGTCAAAAAGTTGTCAAGCAACTTTTGCAAAAAGTGGAAAAATGGTGTTTTATGAACAAACTAATTAAAAGGTGGTTGGAAAAAATTGGGATGGATGTAAAATATATAAATACACCCTCCAAACTTGAATTGGGGGTTGAAGGCATTGTGGTTGAAGATTTGGTAAATGAAAACAAGCATTTTCTATGCATTTTCTCGCGTTTAGACCTGTTCTTTCATTTGGTACAAATTGTACGAACCACATATTGACCTGAAACCAATTGGAGTGTGTTGGAATGTGAATATACTTTTTTTTTTGTTTTTTTCATCAATTTTCATTAAGTATTAATAAATTTATTGCATGTTTACTAAAAACTGCCAAAACCCTACTTAGGGTAACTAGTGAGGAAAAATGGTGTAACTCAACCTTCCACCACTGGGTAATCACCAAAATTTGTGGGAGGGTCTATCAATATATTTTTTGTCATGTCTCAAATTTTTAGGGGCCCAAGTTGATGCAGGAGCATCCGGGCTCACAAGCAATCCTACATCACCAAAAATATGTTTTCTTTGCATGTTTTGTGTTTTTGGCATTTTGGGTGTAGGTTGGAGCTTCTTGAGCGTATTTTTGATGTGATTTATAGATTCATGGAAGTATATTTGTAGCCTTTTTTATTTTGGTGTTTATCTATGAATTGTCGATGGGACCTTATGATTTTGGTGGGAGACATTAACACATCTCCCCGATGACCCGATAACACTCCTTGTGTAGGCGCATTGTATTATATCGATGGGAGTGGACTTCATCGACGAGAGTCTCATGACTGTCTCTTCGATATCCCAATTCACAACATAGACTGTTCATCAATGGGACTTCATTTTGTCAGTAGGACTCTTGAAACAGTCTCAACGATGGACCGATAGACCTCTCATCAGTGGGAACACATGATGTCGATGGGACTTTTCACTCTATCTCGCCAATGGCCTGATGAACTATTATCTGTAATGCTCGTGGTGGACCATGTGGTATATCTCTTCGGTGGTTCAATGATTGACACTTTTCATCATTTTGGACATCTTCTAAAGGGATCATGATGTGTTGAAAATTTCTTCTAAAAGGTTATCGGTGGGAACTAAGGTTATCAATAGGACCTTTGTTGGTGTCCCTCCGACAGGCTGATGACATTTATGTGAGTGATGGTTTGATCCCCAAAATGGACATATGTCTTCATTTTGGAATTTTTCTAAAGAAATTTGGTTGCATTGACTATTCTCTCCCGAAATGGTATAACCCTTGTGGACTTCGATGGGAAATTAAAGTTGGTCCCCTCGATACTCTAATGGTAGGGTGGTTGACAGAACTGTGGGCATAATTTTGACAACTGGGAAGCAGATACCATAGCGACACATGTGGCAATACCATTTTCCGATTCACATTGTTGTTGTGAATCAACACAGTTGAACCATCGTCCATTGCAGAAGCTGAAACAATTATTTTCCTTGTTTGGTTGGAACAACATTCTGTAAAAAAGAGAGGGGAAGATTAGTAGGAGAGAGGAGAACTGATGGATTGATGTGAGCATTGTAACAAGTAATGAATCTCAAGGAAATGGGCTCTGTAATGAAACTTCTATATGTAATATGTAATTTGATTTTAATTGAATAAAAAGAGAGTTGTTTTGTTTATTTGTGTTGTGTTGTAGTTTGAGTTGGCTACAAGATTGTGACATCCTAATAAGGCCCTCCAATCTCAACTACGTCACAAGTGGAGGTTTGCATGTTCCTTCAATCACCAGAAAAATCTGATATTTGATGTACCAGATTGTGTAGCAGCAAAAGGGAAGGAAGAGTTGATGAACCAAGGATTGTTTTTTGTTTTTTTTTCATTGGAATTAGTAGTCATTTTATGACTGTCCCAAGAGGATTGTTCTTGACAGTGTTGGGGCAGCAATTGAAAATTAAATAAATCTAAGTCTAAAAGTGTTGTTTGTGAATATTCCTTGTTTGGAAGGGGTCTTAGATGGTCCTAAATACCTTTACAAATTATTTTAGAGCACTCTTGAAGGTTTAGACAAGTTTTCTTGTTGTTGTCCCAAGGGGATTAGTTATACAGTCATTGGGTAAGTGTTGGAACCCAAGCAAGTTAGGGTTTGTTTATGAATCTTGGTATTGAATACCTAATGGAAACACCTTTGAAATGTTGTAAGGAGGCCTCCAAGTCAATGATGGATGGTTTGAAACAATCTATGTAGGTTTGGCCTTAACCATTAAAATTTGTCTCACCTAGAGCAGCAATGGAGATTGTATAAGAAAATATTATTATTTTGAGTTGTAAGACTAAGAAGGTTCTTACTCTACATCAGGTTTCCATCACAATGGTTTATGTGTACCTAAGATTCCTTGTTGAGGAATGTACAAAAACCTCCTATACATGAATGAATAATGAAATAACACACACTAGGAACAAAAAAAAATTAGAGAATGCTACCATTGTACTATAATAATGTAAATTTTGGGCTTGCTAGTTAGAATTACATAATGTTGACTCCAAAATGATAAAATTAGAGTAGTGCTAGAGTAGATTATGCTTTCTAGCATAGCAAGAGTATGGCATTGAGTATTGATAGATCAACCATATTGGATTGAAGTTAAGAAAATTTATTCACTTGTAGTTTTGAGAAGAGTCGAGAAGCTTCCAATGTAAATGTGAGTTTAACATGTGGGTGTAGAGCCACAAAGGTAAGTATACTTCATTATAATGCTAGAGGGTGCATATATGTATTGGTTTCTATCACATTGGTAATATAAGAGGATGTGCACCTATTAGTTTCTATCACATTTGGTTATGTAAACTCATAATACCTTGTTGAGGAATATAAAAACACTTCCTATACATGAGTGAATTGTGAGATAACACATGCTAAGAACATTGCAAATTTAAAGATTGTTACCAATATACTATAATATGCAACTATTGGTGTGTGATAGTCAAAATTACATAATTTTGACACAAATGTGATCCAATTAGAGTAGCACCTATTAGGTTAGTTTTTTAGCATGACACAAGTAGGTTGTTGAGTACCAATAGCTCAACCATATTGAAGTGAAGTTAAGGAAATTTGTACACTTGTAATTTTGAGAAGAACTAGGAAGCTTCCAATATAAATATGATCCTATATTGTAGGTGTTGAAATGATGGATTCACAATGTCCCTAATGAAGTTGCAGTCTTCAAGGGGACCTCTAAGAAGAAATTCATCCATGCAAAAAGTGTTGCAACAATGGCATTCAAATAGAGCTTCTATTATGAGATATTGATATTAAATACAATGTACATATACCCTGATTAAATAGGCAAGAGAGAAATCTAGAATGAAATATGATGTTGCTAAGTGTCTTGATCACACAACATGTGACATGTAAACCCTAATAACCTACCTAGGGAATGATGAAGTGATTGAGATAAGTTCTAGATGATATTTTAGAATGAATCTTATCTCTTAAATACATGGAAAGGTTAATGACCCCATTATTAATGATTTTCTAATAATGCAACCTACGAATTAATTAAACATAATGCCTAAGTAAACTTATGCTAGTGTAATTAAATAGTTAATTACACCAACACCCCCCCATAAGTGCAACTTAGGGAGGAAATTATTATGCAATGATTATGCAATGGATGATGGGTCCCGGCTACATGATGTCCATATTAGGTACCCATTTACAAATGATATGAAATTCAACTAATCTCCCACAAACAGAGCAAATGGGAAAACCTAATGGGAAGAAAACCCCTCTCCCAAAAGGAGATGAAATGCAAAAAAGTGATGGAAGAGTGATGATTGGAGGTCTCAACATCATACCCCCAAGGACTACAACCATCACAAAAATACAAAATATGAACAAAATAAGAGACTAGATATCCCCCCATAAAGGAGAGTGGTCCCCTTTAGAACATCTTCAAAACCTATGGAGAAATAGTGAGTCAAGTCAGCAAGACCTGTCGTGAACCCATCTGGATGCCACAAGTCTGAAGAGGTGAATGAACCTTGCTCTACTCAACCAAATCTCAATAGAGAGGTGGGAGATGAAGAAGATGGTGCTGAAAGAAGAGCCAATTCAATCCAACCACCACAACCCTGGTGAGGAGGAGGAGAACTACTTCCTACCCTAGAATCTAGAGAATCAGGAACTAGTTGATCATGATCCCAAAACTTAGAGAACTTGTACACCCTGGATTGATGATCAGCTTCACCATAGGCAATGAGTGTATCAAACTCATCCCTAATGACTACTAACTCATATGTAAACTCAATATTTAGACCCTCCTATGCAAGATGATAAACAAAAAGTAGATTGTGAGCCATTTCTGGAATATAATCAACATCATGCAAATGCCCCCCATCCAAAGTGACATCACAAAGAGAAGCTACATGAGCAATGTTAGCATTTGTTGTGAACATCCTATCAAACTCTGGAGGTCTCATGGTATCCCAAAGGATATGATCACGAGAACTGGTGACATGTCAAGAAGCACTTGAGTCAATGACCCATTCCTCTTGTCTATCAACTAGGATAGTGATTAAAGCATGTCCTTTTCCATGGATATCAGCTGTGGAAATTCCTACAATACATGAAGAGGACTCCTCATGTGAAGAAGAGTGGTGTGATTTTATGGAAGAAGGAGGAAGAGTGATGTTGTGATCCTGAAGAATCTGTCTCAACTCGTGAATCTCCTTCTTGAAGCATGTCTCCTCACGATGTCCAAGCCCATTGCAAAAACTGCACTTGGGCCTCTCCTTAGGCTTGTCTTCCTTTTGATGTGATGCTTCACTGGATCCTATCTTTGAATTTCCTTTATTATTTCCTTTCCCTTTATATGGTGTTTCAACTAGAGCATGAGACTTTGAGGAAGAATCTGCATTGTTGAGTTTGGACTGTTCCCTTGTCAATCGCTCACAAAAAGTCTCAAAAGAAGGCATTACAAAACTGTCTCCTAGTCCATCCATGGAAGAGTAAAAGGAAGTAGCAAAATAGGAAAATGAGCCTTTCAACTTAGACAAGATCATGAAAATGTATTCCTTATATTTTTTGTCTTTCCCACACCCTGACAGTTATGTCCTCAAAGATTTGAATTTCACCAAATAATCTTCTATGGAGGGAAATGAATCAACTGATAGAGATGCTAGTTTTGACTCTAACTGAAGTGCACAAACATCACTTACAAAACCAAACAAGTCTTTGAGCTTATGCCATACCTCCTTTGGAGTGGAGCACCCCTCAATGTGGAAGAACAAGGAATTGGAGACATGGAGTGCAATCAGTCCCATGGCTTCCTCACACTTGATGTGATGCTAAAACTTCTCATACTCTCTAGTCAAGTGTGGTTGATTTTCATTCAAATTTGACCATAGGCCTTTTGACCAAAGGAGACATTGCATGCTAACTTTCCACGTGTGATAGTTGTGGGGTGTCAGGATTTCAAAACTTGTGTTGACCATTAGAGAAAGAACCAAGTACAAGACCAAAGATATCTAAAAAATAAATGTTATGAAGACTCTGATATATCAAATTGCACCTGAAATGAAGCCCCTTGATGCAAAAAAAACTTCCTCTAAAAAATAGAATATCCAAGTGATGATAAAAGATGCTCAAAGTGACAAACTACCAAAGTAAATCACCTGGTGCTGATTTTGAAAGAAATGAAAGTACTGATGAAAAATACACTGGAATAACTCCCCGATGCCACTAGAATGATAGATTTTTGACAATATGATGAGGAGATATCACCCTTCAATTCCAAACTAGGGTTTTCACTTCAACTGATTGAAAATTTTGATGGAAGCATAATACTGAAAAATAGAGAGCACTAATGGAAAGTATACTTCAACACCTTTCCAACAATATCTCGTTTGTTGGATTTCGATATCGTAGGAAAAAGTTACGCCCCTCAGAAGATCACTATAGTTTTGAGAGATGGCAGGCTAATCAAGAGCAAAAAATTAGCCCCAAGGGCTAAAAAAATTTTGGCCCTTGGTCTCTAATGTGACCATGGGTGTTGCTGGTAGAAAAAAGGCGCTCTTGCTGATGGACGACATTGGAGCAGAGACTAGGCAGTGGTTTTAGTGGCACAGCCAGGATATAGGTGGTGTCGCTCTAAAAAAAAATTTCCATGGAGGACAACTACAAGGAATGATTTTTTTTACAATAGATTGTATGGATAGTACAATAAATTTGCAAACCCTAGATAATACCTCTAATGGCGCTCGGTGATATATCTCTAATTTTGACTAATAGGCAAGCGAACTATAGGTTTTGAGGCCTTTTGAGTGCAATGGTGAGGTCAGAGAGAGCTTGATCTGCACCAAAAAATAGCTTGGTCCCCAGGTAGAGCCAACTAGCCTACAAAGAAAAACCTTCAAGCCTGCAAAGAATCTCACTAGCCAACTTCCTTGATCTTGGGATGAACTTTCAATGGAAAATCTTTGATACCATGTTGAAATGATGGATTCACAATGTACCTAATGAAGTTGCAATCTTCAAGAGGAGCTCCAAGAAGAAATTCACCCACACAAAAGTGTTGCAACAATGGCATTCAAATAGAGATTCTGTTATGAGATATTGATATTATACAATGTACATATTCCCTAATTAAATAGGCAAGAGAGAAATATAGAATGCAATATGATGTTGTCAAGTGTCTTGATCACACAACATGTGACAACATGTAAACCCTAACAACCTACCTATGGAATGATGAAGTGATTGAGATAAGTTCTAGATCATATTCTATAAGGAATATTATCTCCTAAATACATGGAAAGGGTAATGACCCCATTCTTAATGATTTTCTAATAATGCAACCTAGGAATTAATTAAATATAATGCCTAAGTAAACTTATGCTAGTGTAATTAAATAATTAATTACACCAACAGTAGGTACATAGTTCCAAAAAGGTGGGAATGATTCATTTTGATGCTAAAGGGTGCATAGATTTTTTGGTTTCTATTGCATTGGTGACATAAGAGGATGTGCACCTATAGGTGCATAATAGAGAGAAAGTGATCCTTCTCAAGTTGGATGGGTCAATTCACCTAAAATGTTACTTTTTTGTGTGCTATCATTTACATGTGAAAGATAGATATCCAACTCATGGATCATGAATGGTCACACTTCCCATAACTACCATATATATATATATACTCTCCAAAAACCTCAATCTATATGTCCCCTATGCATGCAGTGGTGACATATTAATGAAGTGTGTATTGTAAGCCTTTGTTGAGAGCACATTGACATTTTTCATATTTGAATAGTGATGTGTTCTTGTGTATGATAGCATGTACACCATGGTTTGTGCTACCATTATGTAGATGTATAATATTTTTTGTTGGACTACATGTAATTCATTTTGTTATCAAGTGGTGTGAACCTAGTGTTACATGTGGCACTATCAAAGTATAGGTGGAGTCCTTGAAAAAATAGAAATACTTGTCTCACAAGTTGAGCCACTTAAACTATTGGATGTAGGGTGTAATGTAAATTCTTCATCAAAACTAGGTTGTGGTGAGAATAGTATAACCCTATATCATCACTTTAATTAGTGTATTTGAGACTAGTGTTGTGTGTGTTGATTTATATATTTAATTTTACATGATTTCATCTATGAAATTATGTAAACCCAATCTCTAAATTATAGATGTGATAACAAATATATTATCTCTAAAATTATTGATTTGACTCCCAAACAAGGTATAATTAGATCTTTTTTTTAATTCATAAATGGGTCAATAGCCTCGTGCTTTTGACTGGAGCTGTGAACCAGTGAGGCCACAAACGGGGACCTCATCCCAACATGGATGCAATACAATCACCACTCTCGCAAGCACAGTAGCCCAGTAGGGGCACAAAGCCCACAAGCACACCAACCCAGGGAGGGAGTGGGCCCCAGACATTAGTGCCTGGTACAGTGGCGAGCTCCTCCTCTTTAGCAAGGATGTATTCAACATCTGGTCCTATCTCGAGCTTTCTCCCTCTTTGATCTAGAGTGATTTTCAATGTTGGTCCAATGCCAACAACAGTAGCATCAATGTTATGGATCAAGTCTAGAGACTTGAACCCAGGTGGCCCCAACAACAACACCACCACTCATCTAATGCACTACAAGCTCATGCTCGGTTTAATTAGATCTTTTAATACTTATAGATTTGTTTGATATTATTTTTTTTTATTTTGTGTAAACTTGTACCTAAAGTTCACTTGTGCAATATTTTAATTTGTTGAAATTTCATTAAAAATATTTTTTTAGTAGAGATCAAATTATTAAAATTAAAAAATATATATACCAAAAATTTCTCTATGAATATAATGCTAATCCAATTATAACACATAATTGCAATAAAAAATGAAATATTTATGCCCAAAATAATGGTTGTTGTTCTAGAACAAAATTTTGTAAAGATGAAATTATTTTTAATCCATTTTGAAACATCAAATAAAATATCTAAAAACATTGTTTGTGGTAAAGATATCCCTTAGAATCTATTTTTATATATTTTTGCATCATTTTATTTCAATTTTTTAAGTGAGAGTTATGTCAAAAATGTTGCTTGCTATTCCTAAGTATCATGATAGAAAAAATAAGTGCAGCAAGCTAGTATTTTCTAAATTTCAAGGATTAAAAATTTGATCTAAATTTTTCTTTTACTTATTTAATTTTTTCTATTTATTATTTTGAATTATTTCAATATGATGTGATACAAACAAGTTATTATGAAGTGGGTACTTGATTATCTAGGTTGACTTGCTATAAACATGTTTTAATGGATATGTAATAATATATTTTAGTGTAAAATAAATTATTAAAATATATTTGTTCATAAATGAGTTAGGTTTCTAAATTTATTTTCATATTTCTTTTAAATTAATTTTTGGATATTACATTAGATAGTTGTAATTAAATGATATTTTTTTCCAAATAAATTATATAGATTGTTGATCATACTATGAAAAAGGAATTTTGAACATTATTTTGAATGCTTGACCTCATTAATATTTAATTATATGATTTTATTTAATATTCACATTATAAATTATGACTTGCAATGTTTTGTAGGTTACTACTTGTAGTTATAAGTTATTACTTGCAACATTTTGTAAGTATCTATATGTAGTTGTTGCAAGTAGCATGTTCTAGATGATTACTTGTAGAAATTATGAGTTAAGCTTTTTAGTACCTATGGTAGTTGTACAAATTCCTATTTGTAGTGGCTACAGGTTTCTATTTATAGCTTGTTATGGAAGTAACTATTTGTAAGAAAATCACTTGCATTAGTTATATGTTATATGTATCATGTTGTATATTTTTAAGAGGTACAAATTTGTAAAAAAAATCAATACATTTAAAAAATCATTCCATCCATTTTTCTCTATTTTCTCTCAAGTAAGTTATTGTCAGTGCACATATTTTCCACAATTAAGAATCATGAGATATATTAGAAAAGTTGCAACTATTGATCTCAATTTTTTTTTTAATTACTAGGATCTATTTCACATAGATTTCCTATAAACATATTAACTATATTTTTATTTATTTGTCGATAGTACAATTAAATTAAGATTATCTAACTTAACTTACTGATATGGTTTTTTTAGGTTAGCTACCTCCACCAAAAAAGTTAGGAACTCAAGATAAATCAACAAACAAGTGATCTCTATATTTATCACCATTTCCTAATTTACTCAATAATTATAATAGCTAGCTACAAATACACTTGGATAAGATGGAATGTCAATCATAGGGACACAATTTTATTTTCCTAAGATTATTTAATATTGTAGTAAGTGTACTATTTTTTTTTACATTGTCAATGTAGTATTTCAACCTCTAAGGAATCAACATGGCAATATGTCAAATAAAATTATTTATAATTTTGATACCAAAGTTACACAAAATAGCTTAGTTGAAAAGTGTGATTAGAAATCTTGAATGGTTCCAACTGTATTAGTTTACATGTAATTATTTAAATTTCTTGTATTTTTGTCCAAACCTCTCACTTTCATTAAACATTATTATAGTGTTGGAAATTGCACATGCCTACAATTCCACATTACACAACACCTCCCCTTTAGCATGAAAAATAAAAATATTTTAATTATAACATGATGATATCATAATATGCATTTAATAAAAAGAAAAATATTTTAATTATAACATGATGATATTAAAATATGCATTAAATACAAAGAAAAATATTTTAATTATAACATGATATCAGAATATGAATTTACTATTGAAATTATCTTGTTCCTAGTTCTTTGGGTCCAATTTTCATGGACATAAATGTTACGCAGGAATGTCTATGTGGCGTGTTGTTATCTCATGAAAATGCTTGATTCAAATGATCATTCGAGTGTTAATTTTCTAAGAATATGGAAGTGTAACACTCCTTGTTATTTGTTGTGACTAGTAGAGATTTCCAAGACCTTCCAAAAAAAAAGACATATCTTTGGCAAAAGAGAGAAAAGATCATTCATTCATACATACACATTTTTCTTTTCCTTTGCATCTATATAAGCTCTTGAAAGATTTAGAAAATAAAACATCATTCTAGCTCTTACATGTCATCTATTTTATGGTGGGATTGTGAAAAGAATCTAGTGGTAGTTTTGGAATCCTTTTGAGAGTCTATGGCAGCTTCCAATTGGATCTTTTCTCAGATTGATTGCTTTATTTTGACTGTGGGTAATGTTTTAAGCTAGTATTCTTTTAAATATTTATGATATTATCATACTATAGTTAATTTTCTCTCCTTTATCTGACATTGTATTTTTCTTAGATAAATATATTATTTTTATTGTTATCATTCTCTTTTATCAAAATCCTATTTGGTTGTTCTTGGAGGGAAAAAGACCATAAATGGGGGTTTGACTAAGGCAAGCTCCTAAAACAACCACTGGACAATATTTTTTTATTTTTATTTTTTGTGTGTAGGTTTATTAGGAATTGTGGTTGTGATCAAAGTGGCATAAGTTTCATTACATTATGGAACTATTGATTGTTTGACCGTACGAGATGGCATCATGTCGCAAGGGTGTCCTCTCATGGTGTTGGCATCCAAAGCTGAGACTCTGTGTGAGCTACAAAATCACCTAAATATAATATGTACATTGTATTTCCACTACTATTAAGCTATAATTTTATACAGAGGTAAATATTTTCATCAATAGTTTATAATTGAAAGTTACATTAAAATTATATTAATTATTTATTCCCAGTTGTAAAATCTTATTAAAAGGCTAAATCAGATTGTCAAGAGAACATTTGATTCATCCCAATGTAATAGAAAATTTTATTCTCATAGAAAACATTTTTCAGTTGTAAGAGCTAAATTGTCTCCCTTACAATTATGTACCTCTTTTCACTTCATCTCTTTTCAAATTTATAGATTTCCTTCTCACTATAATATTACCATGCCATAAATTTTTTTCTCATCTACCAAATCAATTTGAGCACTAATTGATCTCAATGTATCATCTATTAATATATTCTTGCTACCATTATTTGATTATAATGAATCATTTATTACATATGGTTGTGAAAAATATTTATACTAGACTTACATACATGTTACAAAGTTGTTAATATTCTGTAGGATGAATCAATCTAAGCCAAACTCAATGTTTAAGCACTTGATGAAATACAAGTCAACAATCATTTTTTATTCTTAACAAGAAAAAGAAGAAAAATCATTGTATTGCAAAGATTTGATTGATCAATTTCTAATTATAGTATAAACATATTTACCAAATACAAAATGAAAATGTGGTTAACCCCATATGAGTTCATTTATGACAAGATGATTATCACTTTGATCTTTCTAAAGTATAATTAAGCATTGATGACTCTTGAGGGATGGATTTGTTAAAATCATAATTGAGCTACACCAAAAAAATATTAAAAAAAAAAACCTTAATGTACTACTAAGAAATAGGTGGTTCCAAAACCAGCTTGCTTGTGGATCCTTGTTGAAACAAAAATTTTAAAAAAACTGAAAACCTTTAGACACTACTAGAAAATAGGTAGTTTAAAAACTAACTTGTTGGTGGATGGAAATTCATTGTAAAAAATCTAAAATAAATCAATGTAATTTTCATTTCAACTAGCCTTATATTACTTCTTCAAGATATAAGAGCTTATATTATAGGATGTTTGTGAACATTTCAACTTACAAACTCTTTGATTATATGTAAGTTCAACTTGTAGCATTTTTCTCCACATTCCAAGCTTCATTGATAAACCAATGTGGTAATCTTTGATATTTTTGTTAGTTTCTATTTAAATTTTGTTTTAATTCTTTCATTTTTTCTTAGAATTAAACATTAAAGCATACATTATTTATTATATCATTTTTATTCTATGTCAATTCCATTTTCTAAAAATTAATATCCAAACCTTCCATACTTTTTCTTCCAAATTTATATATCCAATCCATTGACATACTATTTCCTAGTGGCTATAATTTCCAAGAATAATTATAATCTTATATTTGAAAAGGAAGTAATATGTTATGTATATACGAATTAATATCACAAATGTGACATCCTAAATCCACAAGTTTTTATGTGGACCATATGTATACAACACATGATATATCAACAACTACATGTTATGCTTACATGTATATATGCATGACACTTGGTGGGCCACGCACACAAGAAATGGCTCCACACAAATCTAACAATAGGTTTCATAAACATCCAACAAATAGCAATACCCTATACCACATGTAATATACTCCATATAATTTTGACATTTGGTATCTACACATCTCATTTGACCATGCATTTTAGACATGAGGGAATCATTAATTGTGATTGAAAATCATGGGTTAGGGTGATAAATATTTGTTGCATAATTTTGTGAGATGGGGTGTAAATGATGCAGCATACAATATTTAGCATAGCACCTTTATGTTTCCATAGTCATGATGCCACCTAAATAAATTGTCCTTTGACACAAACTTTTTTTTCTTTATTCTTTTTTAGGTGTGTTTCTTTTTGTTCTATTTTCTCGGGTAGGAAGTTGCGAAGGCAAAGCAGTGCAAAAAATTATTATAATACATAACATGAAGACCCGTGTATAACATCACATAATGTAGAGAATTTTAATACATATGTGAAGCATGATGCTTCAAGAGGCTTTGAGGAAGCTAAAACAATTACACATAAATAATTCTTTAGTGTATAGTGGGAAAATAGTAAGGTTGATTCTTATGTAACCAGTAACGTAACTTATCTGAGCTTTCACACACTCACAATAGAATGGTTGAGTCTTGACATAATGTCGGGAATTGGTAAGTCATCCTTAGACATGGTGTGTTTGCATTAGTAAGGGTCTTGATTACAACTGAGTGCATTCTTGGATGATGTTTATATGTTTGGAGCTTATGAGTTCTTCCCTATGTACTATGCTTGTTTGTATGGTTGGATGAGTGTTTGAGATATATGCCTATATGCATATATATGCACATGTTGATATATGTGTATGTCAAATATAATGGGATGTCCATACGAGTAGGTCAACATATGAATGATTATGCATATATGTATATAGATGTGGTGTCATAAGAGTGTGCATATATATATATATATATATATATATGCACAAGAGCATTCATGCTTGAAAAGAAGGTATATGTGTGTGTGTGTTTGACTATCAAAGCGTGATGGTCTATATTTGATATATGCATAGATAATAATGCATGTATATATATTTATATATAAATACATTATTACATTATTATTATTATTATTGCACGTGATGTATATATATAAGTATGGATATGAATATATGTGTGTGTCGAGATACATATATATATACATATACATAATATAATATATATTATTATTGTTAAGTGACTGTTTACTCGTTTGTATTCTTGTATACATACTTAATTGACAAAGGATATATATATACATATACATATATACAAATTTAGCGTTGGTCCTATTTATGGATTTATATACATGTATATGAACATATATATATATATAAACATGGCATTAAATATCTATTTATGCTTGGAGATCGATTATCATATGTAATCCTTTGTAGGCCGATTTATATACATATGAGCATTGGCCGAATCATATATGATATATGTAAAGTATTTAAAGAAAAATAATACTTATTTTGACCATGAATAAAGGTCGAACCAAATGCAAATATTTCACAACTATATAAATTGATGAGAACAAATATTAAAGTCTGTTGTCTTAAGAGTTGAAGTGCACGGGTTAAGGAGATTATAGTGTTGCATATAAAGAATAGTATTGAGTATTCAAGACAACAAATTATAGTTCATTAATAAATACATGTGAATGCATGAGATGAAATATGCAGACTATGATAGGATGCGTGTTGATTCAAAACACTCAATAGTGCTACTAATATGTGTCAACTGTGTGAGCGATGACCAAGCCAAAGGAATTTTAATGTTGATTCCAAATAGATAGAAGTCTTCAAGCCAACAAACGAAATTGAGAAATATTCAAACCCACGTACTCATGAAGATGGCACCATTATATGAAGTTCTAAATGTTGTATAAGTCCATCTTGAAGGAAATTTGAATGTCACCTTTTTCTCATGTGTTGATTTGAAATGGTCTTATGCTGCTATCAACCAATGAGGTCGACCTGTAGCTTTATTTTTCTAAGTATACTCTTATTTATGTGCCACCTTTTAGCTAAGTTGATTGACTTGTTATGCATGGAGTTTTATGTCAATATTCATGCCTTTTCTATAAGATGAGAAGTCTCTTTTCTGATGTATAAGTAGAGGAGTTGAACTCTCAATTGGGATGCATTGTGATCATCATTTCATACACTTTTGCTCTACATTTCTTATATGCATTATTCTGCTATATTTTGAGAGAGAGCTTTAAGTATTTGTGAGAATATTAGCATATTGAGTGAAGTATATTATCAACTTGAGAGAAAGAGGTTTAGTGAGGCCTCACTTGAGAGGTCAAAGCTAAGCTAGTTGATTGGATAAACGAATACAGGCATGAGAATAATCTTCCTTTATTTGTCTTAGCTTTTGAAAGATTATTTCATGATTATTTTAATTAGTCTATTGTGTATTGCTTTGAAAAGGAATTAGAAGTTGTTATATTGTTTTGTGAACTGCTTGTAGTTACTCCATGATAGGAGGACTTGTTTGTCATAAGTATTATTATTATACTAGATATGATTAAACGAGGGTAGCTTAAGAGTTTCTCATAGCTAATTTATTTGAATATACTATAAGGCTAGTGGGTTACTCTAGGGATAAGTACTTGAATACTCGTTGATACCTATAGGTTGGGAATAACTTACTAGGTTGGGTTGTACACTCGGTCTTGATTGGAACATATGAGGTTAGAGTAACCTATATAATCGGGCTAGTCATTGGTTGATGACTTTATCCTAAAATTAGGGTAT
Source organism: Sequoia sempervirens (assembly GCA_007258455.2). Taxonomy (NCBI): domain Eukaryota; kingdom Viridiplantae; phylum Streptophyta; class Pinopsida; order Cupressales; family Cupressaceae; genus Sequoia; species Sequoia sempervirens. The sequence goes on from VDFB02193867.1 coordinate 201,584,695, forward strand.
ATTGAGGTTGAGACTCACCTTTGTGATTTAGTAAATCACTTGAGCTTATGAGATACTATGTGTATGGAGACGTAGGTGGGAATTACCTAGGGAGTTAGAGTTGCTACTTGATTATTTGCAATACACTCTTAATACCAAGTTATAGTATTGACAAAAGTAGGATCTCTGCTTAAACCCTTTTAATTAAGGAGAATACACTCTCGAATGGAATCATTTATTGATATGATTATTCTTTGATTGAGGTCATTCATTGATAAGGTTATACTCTTAATGAGTATCACAAGTATTGTTGTGGTATATTACTGATTGGAGTTGGTTATTTATGAATAATTAATATATGAATAGAAGAAGCTTATATAGCTATACTCTAGATTATAAAATTATACTTGAGACTAGATTGTCTTTTATAGTGAATGGCTTGTCTATGTAAAGATAACTCGTGGGCTAGGAAAGCTTTTATATTAAACCAAGGATGAAAATATCCATGAGATATCATAGTGTTTTTGAAAGGGAAATAGGTCATTTCTGAGGTTAGGGATTGCCTAAGGAAGGAAATTACCTAAGCATAGTACTATGAATGATCAAGATCTAAATCAAGCTGTAGAAGTGTATGTGAATAGAATGACCTTCGTGCTCGATGTACTAAGTGAGAACACTTTGGCCAAAGTAGTGTAAGTAGCTACCATTGTTTACACTGCCAGTTCACTGTGATCCATTTGTATGCATGCTAGTCCTAGATTGTGGGTTTACAAGTTCTAGCCATGTAAGACACAACACTAAGCTCATATAGGCTATTTTTATGAGGTAAATACCAACCAATCTCTTCGTTGAAGTGTAGGGCCATCTTGTCATATGTGATAGATGTGCGGGGGACTGCATTTGAGTCTATGGTTGGCAGAAAAGCGCTTGAGTGATGCTTCTCCTCTTTAGTTGGCGGTCGAGATTTGTGGATGTTTGCGCCAGTATCGGGGACAACTAGAATGATTGCACCAACGAGCAAGGACATTTAGAATGTATGTGTCGATGCAGCGACATCATGACCAGTTTGTATATCTATTGCTAGATGAAGCTCAAAGGAGCTATGTACATGTCATGTACCCATTTTTATGGAAGAATGTAATCATGAATGATATACTTGAGTTCATTCAATACGACATATATGTTGTGGAAGGATTTGTAAAATTTCAATGGAATGCAATTGGAGTTTGGAGATAATGTTATTTCAATTATGCATGTAATTTACATTATGGAAAGAAAAAAATTTATTGTTATGTTTTGGCAACATGGTTTATTCACTTAAGGTGAAAACATTGGGAATTTTACTAAGGAAAACACTGGGGTTGTTACATAAATGATAGTTTTGTACAATCGAGTAGAGTTATGTGGTTATATCAAAAATTGTCATAGCACATCACATAATCCTTATTGTATCATGTAGAACATTTTCATATCATTTTTATACGTATACATTTTCTAATCTTTCTTTTTCTATACATTTCACTTTTCATTGGTCATTGAAATTAATTTTCATTTATGCCTATTTTATTGTGTGATAGAAACTACTCATTGCATATATTTTCTCTATTTTGCATGTTTCTATAAAACATTCATGCTAGGGAGAAGAACAAAAAAATAATATAAGAATTCTCCATTACTTTACATGGACCAAATAACCTTTTAAAATGTCTAAATATTTACTTTTCATGCATGCCTATGAATGATCATATATTTAAAATGCAAACTCATATTAGATTTGCATGCACCTCAAAGTAGGGGGAAATGTATTGGTGAAATTATGTCCATTCTGATTTTGTTTTGGGACCATTTTGATGAAATGTACATTGATACAAATATATATTGATAAGTGGCATGCTCTTATGCTAGGTTTGGCTCACAACTCAATACCAATTCCTTATCTACTTCATCCTTATTTGCATCTATTTTTGTGCATTTGAACGTATCCCATCCCTATTTATGCAGATTCCCATATTTTTTCCATTTAATCATAAATATTAACCTATATTTGTACCCATGTCTACACATTCATTTATTACCTTGAAACTAGTATTTTCCTCTCTTGGGTCAATCTTGATTGCCTCAATAGCTTAGGATTGGCCCCAAAATACAAACACTCAAATTTGAATTACAAAATTTCTATCCTTTCTCACTAGCCATTGTGTGTTGACTTGACACACATTTATATGAATTATTGTTTTGTCTTGATATTTAAAGAAATTTAGTGTCATTTATACACACCTAAATATTGATAAATAATATGTTGGATCAAGGAGAAAGTCAATAGAGCATATTTTGTTTCTAAGGACAAAGAAATTTTAATTTGCATCATAATCACATAAGCCATTTGCAAGTCTATGTACATGTTATCTTCAATCATTTTTTCAAGCCATAAAACTAGTTTGCCTTGACATAATCAAAGAGAGAAGACAAACAAATTGATGCTATGAATTTCTATCAAATTATTCTCATAGTTCATAGATCACCCCATGCATTAAGACATTCCCATGGCACTATGGTTCAACCCTCATATTCCAATGTACTTGGATTCAACCCACATATGTTCTTGAAATTGCACAAAACTAAAACCATATATCATAGTGTGAACATTGATTTTATTACTTGACATTAACATTAATTCTTCGTCATTATTTCTAAAATTAAGAAAACCTATCCCCTTATTTAATTTCTAAATATTTATTACAATTATTCAATTCTACCTTAATTAGATTTAAATTAATTGCATTTATTTAACAAACCAAGGGATTTCATTCTCTGCAACAAATTCCTCATGCAAATATGTTTGTGAAGGTGAGCTGATATGCCCATTGATGGGTGGTGTTTCTACTAAGTGTGTGGCAGCACCATAAGAATGATATGGAATATAACAATTTACTTGATTGCATAAGATCACGTTTAAAATAGCATGGTGGGCGTGAAGAGTTATATCAAAATACTACTAGATTTAATGATATCTTAACTAAACAATAATAAAAGTTAATAGAAGATTTGAGGCGGATTAGCGTATGATTTATAATGGCAAAGACAAAAAGTCGTACTCACGAGGAGATTTTATCTTGTTTAATATTACTATACATGATCTTATTGTGATACGCCAAACAAGCACTGTCATTAGTTTAATTCTTGGGTTTAAGACAAAATCTGGAAGTTCACGTGCATAAATGAAGTCTAGATCATTTTAAATACAATGAGATTATGAAGGAAAGAATGAAAATTTTCTAGACAAGTTAGGATTAGTATAGCATGGTCTTATTATTTTAGTTAGTTAGGCTGCTTCATATACTATGTGTGAAGTTCAGGAGTAGGTAGATGATTCAGCCAATTTATGATACACACTGCAAGGCTTATCATCGCAATGGAGAAAGGTGTGGCATACAGAGAGTGCATGAAGAATCATGCTGCAGGTTTAGGAATGCATGCTACTGATGGCTGTGGAGAATTCATGGCAAGCACTGAGGCAGCTCTAAAATGTGCTGCATGTCACTGTCACCGTAATTTTCATAGGAAAGGAGAAGAAGGAGAAGGAGGAGGAGGAGGAGGAGGAGGAGGAGGATATTATTATCAGCCAGGAGAAGGAGGAAGAGGAGGAGAATATTATTATCAGCCCTGCAGTTACTACCACCATGATCATTATTATCAGCCCTGCAATTACTACCACCATGATCATATGGTACCTGCTGCAGTGACCTCGGTCCTGCCTCCATTCACCATGAACTCCAAGGAAGAGGATCAGCAAGGCCTTCATATATGTTGTTCCTCATCTTCTAAGAAGAAGAGATTTAAGACCAAGTTTTCACAGGAGCAGAAGGCCAAGATGCTTCAATTTGCACACAGTGTGGGATGGAAAATGCCTAACGAGGATGATGCAGCTGTGCAATGTTTATGTGAAGAGGTGGGAGTGAGCAGGCAGGTGCTTAAGGTCTGGATAAATAATAACAGGCTCAAATACCCCAAGTGATATCTAGTTAGTTTTACTTCTTTTTTACATACACATACATATAAGAAGTTTTCAGTATCCATGATGTACAAATTAGAGGCTTTTCATTTTAGATGAAAGTATCATGTTCATATTCAGGGATTATGTTTTGTTATTTCAACTTAAAGACCGGTTCATGCTTTTGCACATTGTTCAAAGGAATTCAGTTATATATCATAACATTTTTGATCTGGAGCTATGAACCAATGACGTCACAAATGAAAGATCTTGATATTTTGAAACTTAATTTGATGTTTATAAAGATTTTTCATATCTATTGAGGTTTATCAACGGATCAGTGGCTCATTTTCCAATACATCTATACTCTATGCAGAAGAATAAATCATTTTATTAAATGATATTTATAAACAATTTCTTTGATTTTTTATACACTGCTTGAACTTTCGACTATCTCTGTATGAAGAATTCAAATAAAAATAGTTCTTTCCTTAAATTTGAGTCAATGGAAACCCATTTGGATAAAGAAGATTTCCTAAGGTTTCATCAGTTCTACATACATGATACAGTGCAGCAGATTGATGTCACACGCTCTTATTTATTTTCTTCTTTCTTGCATATTTTCATTTCAATTTTCACCTTAACCGGAGTTGACAAATTATGATTCTTGTAAGAACAAGCTTTAAATGTGATCAAGCTGTACAATTATAAAAACTATGTTTACTTTATCTCTCACTGTTTTTTATTATGATTCCCTCCATATTCACCCCTAGCTAGTAATCATTACAGAGTATTCACATTAATATTATGAAGGCAACTGCAAATGCAAGCTGTGCCGACACTCTAAAAGATATTATTTTAAAAGCTAGATGGCAAATTTTTAAAGTTAGATTAAGCCTTATGTAATTAACTAGCTAAAACTGTATTTATATGATTGGGAATGATTCTCATAGGCGAGTTTTAGAAGCATATTGGGAAGTTCATAGTAAAATACATGAAGAAAAAGAAATTGACAACTAAACAATATAAATTTAATTGAAAGCATGATGTGCAAGGATTGCAAATAAAATACAATAAAATTATAAATGATTAGATGAGTGCTGAAATTTCAAGAATGCTGAACTTTCTAGATCCTTGTAGAATTTTCAAATCTGATTTATACATAACTACTGTCCATTGAAGAATGATAACATCGAAGCTGAATTTACATTTGTTTGTTAGAATTCTGTTGCTCTCTTGATACTTTGTTATTTGTTGACTGGTTTAATTACAACTGTATATTATTTTTTTTGTATGGTGATTGGCTGTTTTTTTTCAGTTACATAAGATTCGAAATCAAATTGTTAGATTTTGTTTTAATTCATTTATTTATACGCTGTCTTTCTTTTAATCTTATGGATTTTATGAATAAAGGTTTACTATTTTTTTATGGGAGTGGTTTTGTAGATTGGAAGATCACAGTTAAGAATGTTCTAAAAAAATGTATTATAGCAGATGTTCAACAAAGAAATTATAGAATCTCATTAAAATGATGAAGAAAAAGAATTTTGGAAATGTAAATTGGAGCAGGAGGTATTAGTGGCAAAGCATTGAACCCAAATCTTAATAAAAGATTTTTTTTGATGTGGATAATCCAATAGAATCATGGGAAAGGTTAGGAAATGATTATAAAAATGTTAATACTGCTAATATATTTTGCATAGCAGAAAAATGAATAAATTTAGATTCTACTAATTTTGGGAAAACAATTTATTATTTAAATGATTTCATATTTAAATGTTAATGTTAGCAAGAAAACTGGGGAACATAGGCCGAAGTTTTGATTCCCAAGTAATTTTTTAGTGTTGCAGTTTATATCCTAGACTCGGTCATATAAAGGGAGCAATGGTTTGATTTAGATATAAGATCAACTAGTTAACCATATATAACAAAATATCAAACAACACAATATAGATAGAATTCATGTATCACTATATTATTAATACCAATTGAGTACATTCACATCTCTTTATATCTACTTTTACAACATATATATTTATCATATATCTTCCCCTATACTCTTTATATATTCTTCTATAAGTTTTTATCCTATTTCTTATCTTCTCCTATTTTCCTTCTACTAACTTTTCCCTCCTTTTATGTTATACATATCTTTACCTATACATATATCCATGGGATAGGGTGTGGCCCATCTATACTACCCCTATCCTAGATGGTATCTCTTGAATATTATGCTCTACAAGCTCTTTGTGGAAAAATGTGGTAGGATTTGCTTGGTGATGTCTAAATCGTTGCCCTTTCCTACCAACATCATCCCCCCTTTCAAAACGTTGGGTTGTCCTCAAGTCAACTCTACTCTATTGGGAGAATTTCCTTATATATCTCTTTCAATTTGGAAAAAGTGTTCTCCCACTGGGTTTTGGCAAGTTGTAGTTGTTGGGTTTGGACTTGAATTTGTAGTAGCAATCACTCTGCCTCTGAAAGTGTACTTGGGATTTGGATTTTCTATGCTAGTTGGTGTGCTTCTTGGAGGACTCTAGTGATTTGTTCCAACCTTAAACTTTCTAACTCTCTGAGTTGATGAAATCTATGTCTTCTTTTATCCCTCTAATCTTGTTGAAATTTCTCATGTAGTGCTTCTATCTCCACTCAAAATTTGCCATACATATCTTGTAGGGCATCATAAGTCATTGCTCTTTGAATTAACTATGTATTTCCAATTGATCTATTTGTGTTTTGATTGGGGTTTTCATTGTTGACCATTGTAGACAAAATTGGTATAGGGCATTGAGGTCCCCTTCCATGTTCTTTAATATGTTGATTTGTGACTCCAGGGCAAAATATACGATCTTTCTTCATCCATTTTTATCTTCTGGTGCTATGTCTAAATTTGTTGTCTCATAGTCTTCTTTTTTAATTGGGTATCCTTAATTACCCCATCTATCAAATTTTTTAGTTGCACTATCAAAGGTTGGGATGAGTCCCCTTGTGTGTTCTTTAATGTGTTGATATGTGATTCCAGGGTAGAATGTGTGGTAGCACATTTCTTTCTTTCTTCATCCATTTATATATGTTGGTGCTCTACTTGAATTTATTGTCTCATAGTCTTCTTCTATAATTGGGTATCCTTAATAACCCCATCTATCAAAAAATTTAGTTGCACCACCAAGGGTTGGGATGAGTCCCCTTAGAGCTGAGGGAATTTTCTTTGTATATGCTTTACCATTTCCTCTAACTAATCAGAGATTTCCACATGATATTTCAAGATCTCCTCTTTTGTAGTTTGTTGTAGGATATCTCCTAATTGAAACTTATGCAAAGGTTAGATGCTCCCAATGTCCACCTATGATCCCACCAACAAAAGTTGAAGCAGCTACAAAGATGCCACTAGATGGATTTATTTTTATCTCGCCAAGAAGTTTTTAATGGACTACATAGAGGAAGTTGTGGAGGATGAAGGTATTTCTATTTACAGAGGTTGTGAAGACTATTCTTGTTCTGAAGAAACCACTTTATATTTTTCTTCTTCCTCTCATAGCTATTGATATGGCTTCTCTATGGATTCCTTTATCTCAACTTGGACCGTTTGGAGAATCTCTATCTTTTCTATCATTACCTATTGTCTAGTCTCTATTTAAATCAAAGCTCCTTGGTATGTATCTTTGTTATTTTTGAGCTTCCTCTAATGCCTAATTAACTTGGTGCTAATGGTTATGCACACAACTTAGTGGACCTAAGGATCTCTAAACTAAGCAATTCATCATTCATAGGAGGGCTACATTAAATCATCAACCAAGGAATTGTAAGCTTTAAATAGTGCTAGAAATGTATATGCATTCAGGGATTTTGGACATCTTACATCGACTAAGTATAGGCAAATAAACACATGAAAATATAGTAAAAGATTTAAATCAGAATAAACTGCTACTTCTTAAAATAGAGCAAATGAATATAAATAACTATTGAACTACTATGGGTAGGTCTAATGCTTAAGACAATAACCAGCTAACCATTATACTATAGTGTCCTAACTTAGTTAACCTCTAGAGGATGAAACAAAACATCAATCTTTAGATTCTAATTTAGTAATTCTAACACATTCAGTCACTATCATATAAACTAAAAAAATTCAATTAAACTATCAATGCATTTAAATTCTCAATACATGCTCTAATCTAGTGTAGCATGGTAAATTGTCACCCTTGACAATTTTACCCTATATTTTATCCCCCCCTAAATTATTGAGCTTAATTAGGTCCATAATTTTTTTAATTATGCATTCTATAGCCCATTTGTACCACTCCCTAACAAATTGCAAGCATTGAATAAATGTATCTAATTAATATTTTTCTCCCAACACTTAATGTCCTAAAAAATAGGGCCAAGACCCATTCGCCCTAGGGCGTATGGGTCCCCCTATTTTTCCAAGGGCCAATTTTGGATCTGCCGATGTCAATATTTTACCATTCAAAATTTAGGTTGTAAATGTTGGCTATCAGGATTTAATTTTCAGGAAATTGGAGAAATGTCTATAAATACCTAGTTATTACATTATTTGAAATCTATCTAGCAAGAAGGAGAATTTATGAGCAATTATTATTATCAAGAGCACTATCAAGCAAGTCAAGAGCAATATTTTAGAGATTTATTGTAGCAATTCAAGATCCTAACATCATGACAAATCCTATGTGAGTTTATGTATGTTCATGTTATCATTGTTTTGTAAAAACACTTTTATAGGTCTCCAAAGCATTCAAGAAATCAAACAAGCAAGATCCAAGACCTTGAAGTGATGTGCATGACTTTAGTCTTTCAAGGAAGCCATTAAAGCGTGGTGAGTTGTAGCACTTTGTGATTTCATCATTCCTTCCTATACATTATCATTTTATTGTTGGCATTTCCATTATGGAAGTGGAAACACTAACATAGGGTTTGACAAAGGCAAGCCAATAAATGGAACAACATCTCTTAGACTCTTTATGAATGTGCAAATATTAGGTTTGGAGAGGATTGAAGAAATCTTGAAGACAAATTGTTCATTGTTGCAATTGATGGCCTGCATCTTATCAACTCATGGAAACTCACCTACAAAATTATTCAACAGTGTTTCGACAACTCTACAACCGAGAATCAAAAGCTCATATTTGTCATTAGAGAACCTCAAAAGCATAGCATAAGTAGCATATAAGGACCCATATGCCCTAGGGTGACTCTATCCCTCTATAGTGATCAAAACCAACTTTTCTAAGCAGGTGCATAGTCCTCTGCACTTCCCAGATCTGCTTGCAAGTTACTATTTCAGTCTGTTGTTTGTCAGATTATTGTATTTTACATATTAGGTCATGTAGTATAATTAGCTTAATCATAGAAAATCAATTCCAAACCATTCTAAGATTCAATAGGATGGAGATCCAGGTCTGAATAGCTCACTTTCATGGTTGAAAGTTGATCTATTCACCTTGTTGATCTCTATATTAATGAAATAATAGAAAAACACTCTACAAACAAAAAAACAAAACATTTGAATCCTAGGTTTTAGACATAAGACCTAGGGTTCCTATTTTTCTTTATTTCATTTTGGTGAACTGAATTATTAAAATTACATGACTTTTGAAATTCATCCTAGATCTAGGTTTTGCATTGCATTGTTTTACATTTATCATCTAGGGTTTCACTTTTCCATCATTAAAAAAAAAAAATTACATATCATTTTGAATAATAGGTTGCATTAGGATTCATTTTAGTCACTTAGATCAGATCTACATTCAAAATTGCATTCACAATTATCACTTATTGTTGCACATTTGCATTTGCATCACCTTTTCTTAATTTCAGCAAATTCTATAAAAATACTTAGTTACAAACCTATTTGCATATAGAAGTAGAACCTTTAGAAAGTATAATAAACATTCACTTTTGAATTTTTAGAACCCCTATCAAGGATGCAAAGGCCCTTGGGTGCCTCTATCCTTGTACACTTTCATTAATAAACTTTTTCACACGCCTCTATCTTTGTGCTTTTAATTTTTTTGTGCTTGCATATCTCTGCTTTGACATTCTCACTTGCATTCATTTAGGCATCTTTCATTTAGCTCAAAAAGTGACAAAAATTCAAAAAAAAAGCATTTTTTGTTTCAGAATTGCATCAAAATCATCATTCTTAGATTTAGGCATCTTACAATCAATCAATTTATGCATTTTAGATTAAAAAATTGCATTCAAAATTGTCATTTATTGTTTGCATATTGTTACACACTTACTTTCACATAAATTAAGCAAAATCTAGAAAAATATTCACTGTCAAATATGTCTACAACTAGACCCAAAATCCTTAAACAAAATTACACATAGTCAGCTTTTGAACTTTTGGAAAACTTTCCTAGGACACAAACGCCTTTGGGCACCTCTGTCCTCCTACTATTGATTGAATCAACTTTTGCACATACCTATATTGTGATATTCTTTGTCTGCTTTTGTTGCCTGAATTTTGTTTTTGAATATTTTGCTGTGGTTAATTAATAGCTAAGTGTTCATCTTAGTACACTTAGAATTTTAAAAATCGCATGAGCTTCACGACCTAGTGTCCTATTGCCAATATTTCAATGAGATGTAGTTCTAGACTTATGGTATCTCGTGTTGTTATTACAGCCACTATGGATCCTGAGTCTTCAAACTCTTTCATGCATAGTGTTGTTAATACTCAACCCATTTTAGACTCTATCTCTAAGGCTACTATACCAATGACAACCTTACAATCACCCATTTTTATAGATGTTGAGACTATGGTTTCCCATTTTCCCGAAGATAAATTGAAACAATTGGACAAAGATTTAGAAAGACTCCAAGACTTTGTGAGTACTAAATACTTCGTTGGTACAATGGTCCCTATAATAGATAACATAAGGAAACTGATTAATGATTATCAAGGATTAGAATTATTATGTAGCCTAGCCCATATAGTTGATTATTTAACGTACCTACAATGTCTAGTTGTGCTCAAGCTTTGAGATACACTCAAAGTCAAGGAGGAAATCAAGTCTCCGTCCCTACAACTATAGACTTTATCCCTACATCCAGAAATCAAACTGTCACCTCAATGATACAACAAAGCATTAGCATAACTCCAACATTAGATCTTTCCATTGGAAATCCTTATGGTTTTGTATCTTCACATGTCACACCTCAATTTTTATCCCCTCTCATAAATTTGCAACATAGCAATCCACCAAGCACATACACACTTCCACCACATTCACCGTATTCTCAAAATATGCTAACCAATGATTCTGTCATTAACCAGCTTTTGCAAAACATAACCTCACTTCAACAACATATCTCAACTTTGAAAAAAAAAACCAAAATGGACAACCATCACAATATGTCAAAAAGAGCCCATTGTCATTGGAAATATTGAAAACACCAATGCCACAAAATATAGAGATTATACCCCAATTTGAGAAGTACAATGGTAAAGGAGACCCTACCAATCATATATCGGCATATACCACCTTTTTTACAAACTTCTTTTTGAGGATAAACTCTTGGCTAAACTCTTTCCTAGGTCATTAAAAGATATGGATTTGGAATGGTTTTATCATTGTCGAATAACTCAATCCACTCATTTTTTGAACTTGTTTATACATTCCTCCATCATTTCAAGTAAACATTGGTCCTAAGATTGTACCCTAACTGATTTAATGTGATGCAAACAAAATAAAAATGAAAAGGTCATAGGCTTCATAGGCCACTATTAGTTGATTTATTCACAAATCAATCTTACTCTACCTGATGCGGATGTCCAAAGAGTTTTCATTGAAAACTTGCAACCTGACATAAGGGATAGAATCTTATTGATGAAATATCCATCATTTTATACATTTTTTTATAACCCTTTGTGATTACCAAAATTCGGTCAGTCGATATGAAGAGATATCTTCATTGACTCCTACTAAGAAATATGAATTTGTACCTCAAAAAAACTATTAACCATTCAAGAAAAAAAATAAGAACTCTACCAAGTTACATACACCTCAAACAACCAAACACATTCACCCTCAAGTTTTCGCCATAAGTTCAACTCCATACCAATTTAGATTGAGAGATAGATAATTTACCCAGTTACTTGGCATCCTCCATTTAATCATGTTTTAACTTTTGAATAAGAACTTAATCCGCTTGCCTCTAGTTAGACCTATGGATACAACCAAACGTCTACCTCCAAGTAACAATCCAAATTTCTTTTGTCAATATCATCACATAAGTGGACATGATACATAACTATGCATGCATCTTAAACATCAGGTTAAGACCTTATTGATTCTAATCACATCCAGTTGGGCAGTGTTAATGATCAAGGGAATAAGTTTGTTGCTTGACCTAACCAAAACCTACAGATTTTTACCAATCCAATGCCAAATCACTCATCCAACTTTGTGCAAGCTTGTGATGTTAAGAATGATGAGATGAGTATTAATAGGATTGATGGCATGAGTGATACTAATAATGATGATAAGAGTGATGACGAGGATTCCCTACAAGATATGGTCACCCTCATAGATGTTCAACCTTGCAAGGGCCAAACCATTTTGTTACCTAGCATTGCTTTCACCCATATTGATGCATTCATACATGCACCCGACTATCCTCTCTACATTGTTGGACATATTAATGATAAGCCTACAACAAGGATACTCATTGATCCCGTGTGTGTAGAGAATGTGATCATGAAGGAATTCTTGTTTGTGCATGAACTTTATCAAGATTCTTATGAACAATTGAAAGCATTGATAAAAAATCATGATGGTTTTGCTCGCCCTATGATATGTTTGATTACTCTTCCTCTTAAAGTTGGACCAAAAGAATTACATGTATCATTCTCAATCATCCCAATGTTGGACCAATTATGTGTGAAGATAGGATACCCATGGCTATGCTCCATAAATGTTATCCTGTTGGTTATTCACAAGTGCATAAAGTTCCCATTTGAAAACCAAATTTTTACAATGCATCATAGTGGGTTTAATCTAGTGTCCTCTTGTGGGAATTCTTCATTATATTTTTTTTGGCCTCAATCCATGCAACCTATTAAACCTCATGAGAACTTTTTTTTCAAGTCCTACCAAAATTTTAAGGTGAAGTGCATAACAAAGTTATCCCTTACCAATATTCTTGAAAAAATGATAAGACCATGGTTGTTCTTCCTCCACTAGTTACATGGATGAACCCATGGCCCAAGCAAAGGCCCTTCCAAGTAACCAAGGTAATTATGTTGCAGTTCCTCAACCCATATCATATAAAAGACCAAGAGATAGTAAAATTATTCCTTTTGTTCCTTCAAAGATGAACAAAAAAAAGTGTATAGACCTAAAGAGACAATGGTTTCCCAACTCCTAATGGTTCCTTCAATTCCTCCCTTAAGGGAAGAAAATAGACCAATGGTCAAGAAAACCATTCCTACCCCATCATAAATTGAATACCATGGAAGAAGAAATTGAAATTCTAAAGAGTGTAGGTGTAGGCGTCGTGTTATTGCTCATTAATTGGAAGAAAAGGATAAAATAGTGCATGATAATCCAACACCTATGTAACACTCATTTATGTTTGTTTCATGTGTTCTTTGTGGTTGCTTGCACATGATGTGATCTCTCGTGTTGTGTTGCTTGGAATGCCTTTTTTTTTGTGATTTTTCATTTGATGACCCTTGTTGCTCCATTGGCTCAAGGATACAAAGGAAACAAATCTTTCATGACTTTCTTCTATTCGTATTGATGAGGGCACAGCCCGAGACATAGAAAATAACCCACAAACAAGAGAATAATTTTATTATTCAGAAAATACAGCTTCTTACATGTAGAGGATCTCAAATCCCCAAATTCTACAACACATGCAAGTTACAGAAACATACAGAGTAACCCTTTCATAAATAGAGCTCCTCTTTATTTTGGAGCCAAAACAACATTCAAATTTTAGTTTAGGCGGTTTGGTGCCGAAAATTACAAATTGAAGTTCAAATTTCAAAAGAACATTTGCAATTGTATCTTCTAGAAAGTGCACCAACTTCCTGAGGCCATAACTTTTGATCTGGGACTTCGATTCGTGAACCGTTAGAACCGTTGGAAAGGTCTCAAAGTCAATAATGCACTCGAAATTTGCTATGTCAATTTTGGCAAGTTTTGGGGCCGTTCTGGGAGCTCTAAGTGCCTCAAATCTAACTCGAAAGATTTTTAGGTGTAAATCTGGGAAACTAAAACTGCAATATCTTTCAACCCAGGAATAGAAAATAAAAACCGTAAATTGGGAATTTCATTATGATGAAAAGGGTATCCAAAAATGTAAAAACATGTAAAAACTGAGAAACTTGAAATTTAACTATTTTTGGGTGATGCAAGATTGCCTTTACACCACTGGATGCTCCTGCATCAGACACCCAGGGTAATTTGAGAAGTGACCCCATCACGTCTCAGATGGTTGAGGAAAACCCAACCGGTCCACTACTACCTTAGATAGCCAGGATGAATCTTCCATAGGCCTTCCTCTCTATTTCACCAGATATTCTTCATACTGCCTATTTCTAGTACTCCTTCCCACACGACTATCCAAGATTGCTTCAATCTCCTCCCTGTCTAAAGTAGGTGCCAAAATGCCATACTGCCCTATTGCTGGTGCTTCCTCCGTTCCACCTTCATGATACTCTGTCAAATCTAAAATGTTGAACATAGGGGAAATGTTGATTCCATCAGGAAACTCTACCTCATATGCATTCCCTGAATCATGCTTCTTCAAAATCTTACAGGGACCGAATTTCTTCATCTTCAATTTGTTATAGGTTCCCACGGGAAACCTTTCTTTCCTCAAGTGGACCATTACTTCATCACCAGTCTGAAACTCCTTATTCCTCCTTTTATGATATGCCTTAGCCTTATATTGCATATTCATCTTATTAATGTGTTCTTGTACCTTCTCATGTATATTCTTGATGTGATCTACAAAATCTTCAGCTTCAGCACTTATTTTCTTCTCTTGGTCCATCTTCCTCAATTCTGGAGCTGTTCTGGGGCTACCTCCATACACAATCTGGAACGGTGATCTACCAGTGCTTCTGTTGATAGAATTGTTGTAAGAAAATTTTGCCTGGGGTAAGATCAAGTCCCATCCCTTGGGTTTATCTCCTACCAAACATCTCGAAAGAGTTACCCGGACTCTTAACAACCTCTCGCCCATCTGCTGTGTGGATGGGTGCGCGAACTTCCTTTCTGTCGCCCGCTTCTTCCACAAGGTCCTCCAAAAGTACCCCACAAATTTGGTGTCACGATCTGAAACAATACTCTTTGGCAGACCATGTAGCCTCACCACCTCTTTGAAGAACAAGTCAGCAATGTGGACTGCATCATGGGTCTTCAACATGGAATGAAATGTGCTATCTTGAAAACCTATCAACCACCACAAAGACTGAATCATTCCCTCGTTGTGTCCTTGGAAAACCAAGAAAAAGTCCATACTTATATCCTCCCATGGCCTCTCTGGTACAAGTAAGGGCTAATATAAGCCTGTATTCTGGCTCACTCCTTTAGCCATCTGACATACCCTGTAGCTTTGTACAAACTTCTTCACATCCTTGACAACTGAGGCCAATAATAATGCTTCATGATAATGGCAATGGTCTTATCCCAACCAAATGTCCTACCATTCCTCCACTATGCTTCTTCTTTATCGTTCTCCTCATGGAACTCCTGATACACAATTGACTTCCCTTAAATACATCCCCGGATTATGAAATCCAGCCACCTTGTCCTCGTCTTAATCAGAGGTTCCTTGCAAGCTTTCCAAGCCTCTCAAGAAAATCAGATCTTTTCTACATACGTGTCTTGAGTTCATTGAACCCAACCACTTCAATCTGCATCTTTGTCATCAATGTAT
This sequence comes from Sequoia sempervirens, assembly GCA_007258455.2. Lineage (NCBI taxonomy): Eukaryota > Viridiplantae > Streptophyta > Pinopsida > Cupressales > Cupressaceae > Sequoia > Sequoia sempervirens. Next base: position 201,600,581 of record VDFB02193867.1, read on the forward strand.
GCCTCCTACTTAAGGCATCTGCAACCCTATTTGACTTCCCACTCCTATGTTTCAAAACAAAGGTATAACTCTGCAAAAACTCTACCTATTTCATATGCCTCTGATTTAATTTTCCTTGACTATTTAGGTATTGCAAGGCCTGATGATCAGTATATAGAACAAATTCCTTCGGCAACAAATAATGTCTCCATTTCTTTAATGCTTGAACTATTACATAAAATTCTTGATCATATACAGAATACTTTCTCTTGGTATCATTTAACTTTTTACTGAAATAGGCAATGGGTTTACCTTCTTGGCTCAACACTACTCCAATGGCACAACCACTAGCATCACAATCCACCTGAAACACCTTGTTGAAATTTGGGAGGGCTAGAACAGGTTGCTTTGTCACCTTCTACTTCAATAGTTCAAAACTTTTTGCCGCTCCAGTGCTCCACTTGAATTCTTTTCTATCCCCTTTCATTGTTTCAGTCAGGGGTCCACAAATACTACTAAAGTTTCTAATGAACTTTCTATAAAAACTAGCCAAACCATGGAAAGATCTCACCTCGGTAGCAATTCTTGGAGTAGGCCATTCCAAAATAGCCTTCACCTTCTCTAGGTCCATCTTGAGACCTTCTGCTGAGACAACAAACCCCAAGTACACTAACTCCCTCTTCACAAAACTACACTTCTTCAAATTAATCAATAGTTTCTCTTCTCTTAACTTTTCAAAGGCTTTTTGAATATGCATCAGATGCTCATCCAACGTCTTACTGAAAATCAAAATATCATCTAAATACACAATAACAAAACTTCCCAGAAATTCTTTTAGTACCTCATTCATGAGCCGCATGAATGTGCTCTATGCAGTTAGCCCAAAAGGCAGGACTAACCACTCAGATGTGCCTCTTTGGTCTTGAAGGCAGTCTTCCATTCATCTCCCTCTCGAATCCAGATCTGGTGATATCCACTCTTCAAATCAATCTTTGTGAAGTACTGAGCTCCACTCAAACAGTCCATCAGGTCATCCATCCTTGGCAGGGGAAATTTGTATTTGATTGTTATCTTGTTTATGGCTCGAGAATTTGTACACATCCTCCACTCCCCATCCTTCTTTGGTGCTAGTACTACAGCTACTACACATGGACTCAAACTCTCTTGTATCAAACCATTTCTCAACAACTCTTGAACTTGTTTGTTCAACTCCTCATTCTCTACTGGAGTCATTCTATGAGCTACCTTATTTGGCAAACTAGCTCCAAGAATCAAGTCAATCTGATGACTGATCTTCCTTATTGGTGGTAAACCCTCAAGTACATTATTAGAAACAATATCCTAAAACTCATCCAACATCCCAGAAACTTCTTCTGGAACCTTCTCACTATCCTCCTTACTCACTATAGGAATCAATGCATAACACACACGCTCATGCTTCATACCTTCTAAAAAATTTCTTCCATCTACATAACAAATTCTAGCACTACTGCATACCTTTTCTTCGGTCTCCTTCAGGGGTTTCAACTTGTGATGAACCCCATCCTTTTTCAAGGAATAAGTGTTTACATGGCCATCATGTATAGCTCGCCTATCGAACTGCCACGGCCTCCCCAACAACATGTGACATGCATCCATGGGGATGATATCACAGAGTACCTCATCATAGTAGCTCCCGATCTTGAACTTTACTAGGCACTGCTCATTGACCAA
>VDFB02193867.1:201603499-201665092 GCA_007258455.2 Sequoia sempervirens
ACTCGATCTAGGTCCTTTATCTCCTCATACTCGAAATATTCTTCCAACTCATTGATCCAATTGATCAACTCTTTCGAGTTCAGACTTTCGGAATAACTGGGGAGTTTTTCTCTAGGTCTTTTCCCGATCTTTGAAATGGCTCTTATCAGCCACATTTGGTCTTGATTAATTTCTTCTTCTTCCTCTTCTACATTTTAGACCTTCTTCCTCTCCTTCGTCCCTCACTTTTCCTCCCTCGAAAGGTTTTAGCCCTCTTTTCAAAATTTGCTCTTATAGCATCAATCTCGTCTTTGGGTACGCGATTGCATCTCTTCCACAGCATTTCTACCACCTCGACCACCTCACGGCACCACCACACCTGCTCGAGGCATCCTCTTGGAGGAATCTTTCTTGACCTTGACCCTATGCGGTCACGGGTGTGAAGCGCCTCCTGTCGGCGATCACAATCCACGCTCAAAGAAAACCTGCTTTGATACCACTTGATGAGGCACATCTCAAGACTTAGAAAATAACCCACAAACAAGAGAATAATTTTATTATTCAGAAAATGGTGCTTCTTACATGCAAAGGATCTCAAATCCCCAAGTTCTACAACACATGCAAGTTATAGAAAGCTACAGAATAACCCTTTCGCAATATGCGAGCTTGTCCCCAAAAAGCTACCCAAAAATTAGAAACCCGCTCATAAATAGAGCTCCTCTTTAGTTTGGAACCAAAACAACATTCAAATTTTATTTTAGGCGGTTTGGCCCCGAAAATTACAACTTGAAGTTCAAATTTCAAAAGAACATTTGCAATTGTATCTTCTAGAAAGTGCGCCAACTTCCTGGGGCCATAACTTTTGATCCGGGACTCCGATTTGTGAACCATTAGAACCATTGGAAAGGTCTCGAAGTCAATAACACGCTCGAAATATGCTACACCAATTTTGGCAAGTTTCAAGGCCATTCTGGGAGCTCTAAGTGCTTCAAATCTAACTCGGAAGATTTTCAGGTGCAAATCTGGGAAACTAAAACTACAATATCTTTCAACCCAGGAATAGAAAATAAAAACCGTAAATTGGTAATTTCATTATGACAAAAAGGGTATCCAAAAATGTAAAAACATCTAAAAACTGAGAAACTTGAAATTTAACTATTTTTGGGTGATGCAAGATTGCCCTTACACCACTGGATGCTCCTACATCATGTATCTTCATTCTTATATATTTTGTAAAAAATTTATTTTATTTTTGTCTTGTGTCTTTCTTTTGGGGATGATGAAAGATGTTGAGACATTTAGGTCTCTTCCATTTTGACCCAAATTTTGGTTTGTATTCTCTCTCTATGTGTCATTACTCCATTGTGTTCATTGTTCCACGATATTTGGGGAATGATGATAGTTTCAAGCTCTATTATATCAATATAGCAAAAATGTATACTGACCTCGGATATGTGTATGTTTTATGTGTTCTATGATATTTGTTGCATTACATTTGGGGTCAACCCCTTATCATGATGTAGCCTTATTTGGAAATATATCATTGGAATCTAGGACTTTCCAAATAAGCTCCTATGATCATTTGTTGAATGACATTTATCATTTTTTCTAACTTAAAGTAATTGCTCAGAACCTGGTGTTTTGTAACTTCTTTAAAGTGGGGGCATACATCGGCATTATTTTCTTCACTTTGTTCAGACTTAGTGATGCGTTGACATTGACATTGGCATTTTTTGCTTCACTTTGTTCACAAGCTTTGAACTTTGTGTTGTGTTGGCATAACATTTTGATCATATTATAGAACCTTATCAGAGTTATCAAGGAGCATAACTCTTGGTATGGTTGGCATGGGTGCACACCTAGTGAATAGAAAACTTCACTAGACCTAGTGTGTTTCTCATTTTGCTATCTTGTCTTAGGGGCTAACCTAGTGAATATCAAACTTCACTAGCTTGTGTGCCTTCGTGTTTGTGATTCACCTAGAAAATGTTGGACTTTTTTATTGTGTGAGTCATGAATTCCTTTGGTGTGGATCCTAGCATAACATAGCTTGCTATCCCATGATTATACATACCCTCCTTTTTACATTTCATGTTGACATTATATGTTTGTGTATGTTGCCTTGTTGCATATCATACATGTGTGTGTTCCTTTTGTACGTATGTCAAGATTTTCCATGGGATCTTGGATCATGGGGGATTGATCATCTCCCTTGATCCTTAGTCATCCTATCTATTCAACATATGGATAATCGGACCCCTCTTGACATATATTTTCTACTTTAGTGTGAGTCTGAGCATAAGCTCATACTCTCACTAAAATGGGGGCTAAATGTAGCATTATAAATTGTCACCCTTGAAAATTTCACCCTACATTTTTCCCCCCTAAATTATTGAGCCTAATTAGGTCCCTAATTTCTTAAATTATGCATTCTATAGCCAAATTTTACCCCTTTTTGAGAAATTTTGAGCATTGAAAAAATGTATCCAATTAATGTTTTTCCCCTAACACTAATTAATGTCCTAGAAAATAAGGCCAAGACCCATTCACCCTAGGGCATATTGGTCACCCTATTTTTTTGGGGACCAATTTTGGATATATCGATGTTGAAATTTTAATATTCAAAATTTAGGTTGTAAATGTTGGCTATCATGATTTAATTTTTGGGAAGTTAGAGAAATACCTATAAATACCTAGTTATTGCATCATTTGAAATCTATCTAGCAAGAATGAGAATTTATAATAAAAAAAAAATTATCAAGAGCACTATCAAGTTGATGTAAGTTTTTCCTTTTCAAATCAGGTTCACACTCATATACCTCCACTCCTTCACAAATCTACTATAAATTATACACACCTCTCTTTCATAAATCTGATCTAATCATGCACAAATTCATTTCAAAAAAACTAATCATTATCATGCAATTATTTTCATATAGCTTTTTGCTTCTAATATTCACATATATTCATCATATATATTTGCATTTGTCATTCATACATGGGTTGCATATACACTCAAAATAAATATGAGCTACACTTCATATTTCTATCCTTTGCTTTCTTTTTAATTAGCTCTTATTGTCATAATATTCATTGAGTTGTTACTTCTCTACACTTCACATTCATTCTCTTTTTATACCATATTATATCCTTTTGTATCTTATGAGAGAGACATCTCTTAGCAAGGAGACAACCCTTTGAATAAACGTGACCATTTAAGAAGTCACTACCTTTTACAAAGTCACTACTGCCTTTTAGACTTAATTATTTTCTTTCATAACATGAATATTAATCTTTGTTTTTTAATTATTTTCTATTACAAGTTTGGGCACTACTTATATGAATCACCACCTTTATCAATTTTACTTCCTTTCAATAGTGATCACTACATTATTAAGCAAATGCAATTCCTCCTTTAACTAGATTATAATCAATTAAAGACATATGATTTTCACAGTCCATAATGTAAGTGCAAGAATCTTCTTGATTTAACTGTGTAAATTTTTCCTTTCTAACATTTTAGATCAAACTTCAAGATCCATCATTAGGAGAGCAATACAAGAGATTATAATTGTTGCTTGTTAGACACATGTCTTTTGTCATTATCCAAAAGGGGGGTCGACCCATTTAACAATAAATGTATTTAACTTTATTTATATTTCCAAACAAAAGAGGTTGTCCAATATTATAATAAATCCATTTATTTCACTTCTTTGATCTAGCAATCCATTTCTCATTTAATAATCTTTACCATTCTTAATTTATTTTTTCCTTATGAAAATTTCTTGAATCCACTATTTTTGCATATGAATTATAAATAGAGTGTTGTCATGAAGCTGGCCATATTTTTTATCCTTTGATGGTCTTTAATGCAACAATTTATGGCCTTTGGCCTATAAATATTTTTCTCTTTCTTTGTCATCAATGTCTTTCCCTTTGACATCAATGACAATATTTCTAACAATCTCTCTATTTGTCATTTATGGCTGTTGGAAATAGGATGCCATTTAATTGCAAATCCTAAACATTAATTATTTCATGTATCTCCTTGATTCTTGGAATGTGTTCAACAACACTAAGATTAGGATGAGATTAATATTTGGATGAAATAAACCATGAAATTGACAATTGTATTTATTCCTAAATAATAGGAGCATGTGGGTGCACACATGGTAAGGTGAAACTCACCTTGTGTTCAGTTAACTATACGGAGTAACAGTTAACACTTCTGAATGCATGTAAAGATCCTAGGAATTAGGATTTGATGTTTGCATGCTTGAAGTTCAGTTCAGTTCAGTTCAGTTCAGTTCAGAATCAGTTTAGTTCAGTTCAGTTCAGTTCAGTTCAGTTAAGTTCAGTTCAGTTCAGTTCAGTTCAGTTCAGTTATCTTCAGTTGCATGCAAGTGCATGTTGCGTGCATGTTAGTTATTTTGAGTTGCATGTAGTTAGCTTCAGTTAACTTGGAATGCATGGCTAATAACATTGAGTTGTATGACGAGATAATAGGGACTACCTCAGTTAACAAGGGATGACCATTCTTTGGGAATGGTGTTGAGTAAATGTTTCATTAACAATAAAGCACTTGAAGCTAAACCCAAGATGCTTTATTGGAATTAACTCCAATGCATGATAAGATATTTTTGATGGCTCAGTTAAGTAGCTTTAATTGTGGGCGCCATCTTTGAGGAATAGCTTTGGAATTATCACCGAAGTGAAGGAGAAGTTGTAGCTTCAGTTTGGGACACCCAAATGCATGATGCACATGTTGTAAGCTTTAGTCTTCACTGAATAACTCTACTTGAAGGAATATGGCGTACCTTTTCAAGGGCTTGTGCTTATGCATTGTAATTATCACCATTTGGAGATTACAAGGTTGCATATTGTCTATATATCTCATTCAAGTTGAATAGAGTTTTGAGTTGGTTATTGCAGGTGTGAAGAAGATTGGTAAAGACAGAAGAAGCATTCTCAAGCAAGAATTGGAGCTATTGTAATTCAGAGTTTGAATAATAGAATAATTCTTGGTGGAGTTTTTTCCCGGGTTTCTCCACGGTATATCTTGTGTGATCCTTCTATTATCCTGTCTAGTTCTTCTAAATAATTCTCTCTACATTCTACAAAAGTAAAATGGATTAATCAAGATAATCACCCACAAAGAATATATGTAACAAAGAAAAGACTTACTTAGATCAGTAATATTAAAGTTTTACAGAGTATTAAGCTAAGAAAACACCTCATTTTTCAACATTTGGTATCAGAGCTGAGGTTGGGTAGAGTATTGGGATGCCTTTCTCTTAAAAGATTGGAGGTATTTTAGCTTAGTGGGAGCTTTTATTATTTTTTGCTATTGCTGATTTTGAAAAAAATAAGTTTGTTATAGAGGTCATTGAGAGCTTGGATTCACAGGTTTGGTGTGAGCTTATGACAGAAATGGGGTTTTGATTATGTGCATCATGATGCCATGGGATTGCTCATTATCACGGTTCAGTGGGAGCATTTGGCAATGATGTGGATCCTTGGTTGTAGGATGGTTTTGTTATTATGTCATGGTATACTCTTGATTAGCGGTTTAGAGTTGTGGCATAATACATGTTATGATAATTATGATCATGAGGAAATATCTGAAATTCCATATACTTTTGATAGTAATGGTTTGATTTTTATCTTGTTGCCATGTATAGCTCAGTATCACAGTTCAGTGGGAGCTTTGGTAGGACAGAGTAATCTTCATAGAGAGGATGGTAGTCACGATGCCATGTGTGACTCGGTATCATGGTTCAGTGGGAGTTATTAGCAGTGACTTGGATGCATCATTGGTAAGGTTATCTCCATGTGGTTGGAGATATGGTTTCTTGGTTTAGAGTATATTTGTTATGGATGTCATGTTTTACTCTTGATACTAGTTTAGAGTTTGGCATATTTACATGGTTCTCTTGAGACTAAGATGTAAAAGTATGTTATGATGCATGTGATCTCCTAAGAGGAGATGGTTAGATCATGGATGTCATGTTTATGTTCTTGATTCATGATTGGAGCTTTGACAATGATCTTGTGTAGTTCTCTTAAGTTTTGGGTACATTAATCATTTGCTTGATTACTTCATGAAAGTGTTGTGTTGCATTTGGAGTTTGGCATGGATTGGTTGGTTACAGGTCCTCATGGATACTTGGAGAAATAGGTGAGGCTGGAATTCTCTTGTGGTAAGAGACATTTGTTGGAATGGTTACTTGTAAGAAAAGTTTTTCAACAGAAAAGACCGAGGAGTCTACACCTTGGTTGAATGTGAATTCAACACACTCGGTGGTTTAGCATGCCTCTAAAGAGGTGGTTTGGTTACAGAGGCTTGGGAAAGGTAATGGTTTGGTTGATAATGGGAAGGTATTAATTGAGAAAGTTAACACTTTAATTAATGTTACATATTATCTTATGAAACCATACAGATAAGTTCTCTTGGTTTTAATCATTTGCTTGGAAGCTTCATGATTATGCAGGTTGCATTTGAAGTTAGCATGGATTGATTAGTTGGTGCAAGAAGGCCATTGGCTTTGAGACTTGTACTTGTTTTATTATTCCTTGTTTAGAATAATTGCAATGTATAATGTCAAGTGGGAGAATGTTGGAAATAGGATGCCATTTAATTGCAAATCCTAAACATTAATTATTTCATGTATCTCCTTGATTCTTGGAATGTGTTCAACAACACTAAGATTAGGATGAGATTAATATTTGGATGAAATAAACCATGAAATTGACAATTGTATTTATTCCTAAATAATAGGAGCATGTGGGTGCACACATGGTAAGGTGAAACTCACCTTGTGTTCAGTTAACTATACGGAGTAACAGTTAACACTTCTGAATGCATGTAAAGATCCTAGGAGTTAGAATTTGATGTTTGCATGCTTGAAGTTCAGCAGTTATTGATTCGATCAGTCAGTTTAGTTTAGTTGATTCAGTTGATTTTAGTTCAGTTCAGTTCAGTTCAATTCAGTTCAGTTCAGTTATCTTCAGTTGCATGCAAGTGCATGTTGCATGCATGTTAGTTATTTTGAGTTGCATGTAGTTAGCTTCAGTTAACTTGTAATGCATGGCTAATAACATTGAGTTGTATGACAGATAACAGGGACTACCTCCAATTAACAAGGGATGACCATTCTTTGGGAATGGTGTTGAGTAAATGTTTCAGTTAACAATAAAGCACTTGAAGCTAACTTGGGCGCCCAAGATGCTTTATTGGAATTAACTCCAATGCATGATAAGATATTTTTGATGGCTCAGTTAAGTAGCTTTAATTGGTAGCCATCTTTGAGGAATAGCTTTGGAATTATCACCAAAGTGAAGGAGAAGTTGTAGCTTCAGTTTGGGACACCCAAATGCATGAAGCACATGTTGTAAGCTTTAGTCTTCACTGAAGAACTCTACTTGAAGGAATATGGCGTACCTTTTCAAGGGCTTGTGCTTATGCATTGTAATTATCACCATTTGGAGATTACAAGGTTGCATATTGTCTATATATCTCATTCAAGTTGAATAGAGTTTTGAGATTGGTTATTGCAGGTGTGAAGAAGATTGGTAAAGACAGAAGAAGCATTCTAAACAAGAATTGGAGCTATTGTAATTCAGAGTTTGAATAATAGAATAATTCTTGGTGGAGTTTTTTCCCGAAAGGGTTTCTCCACGGTATATCTTGTGTGATCCTTCTATTATCCTGTCTAGTTCTTCTAAATAATTCTCTCTACATTCTACAACAGTAAAATGGATTAATCAAGATAATCACCCACAAAGAATATATGTAACAAAGAAAAGACTTACTTAGATCAGTAATATTAAAGTTTTACATAGTATTAAGCTAAGAAAACACCTCATTTTTCAACAATGGTAACCCAACTATGAATATAACTCCTCTTTTCTACATTGCTTCCCCTGGTTGTATTACTCTCACTTTCTCAAGCTCCCCCTTGCTCTAAATCTCCCCCTTTGACATCAATGGCAAAGGGTCTTCCAACTACCTCTGAACTTTCTCTTCCATGAAGTTACAAGGTAATGCCGAGGGTAGCTCCCCTTGAATATAAACTTCCCTTTAATGACTAGATGAATATGGGACTACTTCCAAAATTTCCCTTAAGTATTCAAATATGTCATTTGAAAGTGACTTTGTAAATATATTGTCAATTTGATCCTTTGTAGCAATATATTCCAACCTAACTTGTTCCTCTACCACCTATTCTCTCAAAAAGTGATACTTTGTGGGAATGTTCTTGGTCCTTGAATGCATCACTGGACTCTTTGAAATGTTAATTGCACTTGAATTATAATAAAATATAGTGATGGGATTATCATATTCTACTTTGATATCTTTCAATATTTGCCTCATCCATAACACTTGAGTGCAACATGATGTTGTTGCAATATATTTTGGCTTTGTGATAGATAAGGAATTGACATTTGCTTCTTGCTCATCTATGATACAAGGTCATTACCAAGAAAGAAGGATCCTCCACTTATACTCTTCCTATCGTCAACACTACCTACCCAATCCACATTTGTGTATGCTACTAGAGTAAAATTATTCCCACTTGGATACAATAGACCAAACTCCAATGTTCCCTTTAAGCATTTGAGTATACATTTCACTTCTTGAACATGTGTTTCCTTGATGTAGATTGAAATCTTGCTACCATACCAACTACTTGCATAATATCTGGCCTTGAGGCTATCAAGTATAAAATACTTCCAATCATTGACCTATAAAGCTTTTGGTTTGCTTCAAGTGACTCGTCATCTTTAATTAACTTACATCTTGTAAGCATGGGGGTACTCACAAGATTACAATTTTCCATCCTAAACCTTTTCAACATCTCTTTTACAAACTTTATTTTTGAAATAAATATTCCCCTTTGATTATGATATTTACAAAACAAGAAAGAAAGACAATTCACCTATCATAGACATCTCAAATTCCTTATGCATCTCCATTGCAAATCCTTGAAACATGTCATTTCTTCCTCCAAAAATGATGTCATCCACATAAACTACCATAATTAGTTGATCATTTGTTATGATTTTAATATATAAGTTTATATTTGCAACTCCCTTTGAGAACCCTTGTTGTTGTAGATGTTTTTCAAGTCTAGCATACCACACTTTGGGGCTTGTTTCAACCCATGAGGTGTCATCTTCAATCTACATAAACATTTTTTATTCTCTAATACTAGGAATCCTTCTTGTTGTTCAATGGAAACTTATTCTAGATCTCTATTCAGAAAAGTGGACTTAACATCCATTTGATATACTTTAAAATCATTAAAGCTAGCATAAGCCAAGAACATCCTTATGGCTTCCATCCTAGCAACCAGAGAAAAATTATCTTCAAAATCAACACCTTCTACTTGTGCATGTCCTTTACATGCCAATCTTGCTTTGTTTCTCACAACCTCGCCATCTTCATTCAAATTATTTCTAAACACCCACTTAGTGCCAATAACATTTTTATACTTGGGTCTTAAGGCAAGTTCCCAAGTATCATTCTTCTCAATCTTTTTGTCACAGAATCTAGCAGTGCTCGTTCCATGGAAAACCCCCTACGAAACTTGTATGTTTCCTAGGTTCATGAAGTTCAAGCACGCAAAACGAAGTGATTATCGAGCCACCTCAAAAATGTGTTCCAAAGCCTCAAAAAATCAATTTGAGAATCCCCCTATTTTCTCCTCATGAAGACCTTTGAAATGAGTACCTTTGTGAAGTCCCACTGTTAATACTTAGTGAAATTGGGAAAAGTATAGTTGTGGCAAAAAATAGTGCTCCAACCCACATTGAAAAAATGACTAAGTGTTGAAAGTGCAGGGGTGCCAAAAATCAGCGCCCCTACACAAAGGTGATTATAATAAAATGTAATGGTGCTGAAGTTTGGCACTTTTACACTTTTTTCACTGACTTAGCCAATTTTTGGCTTAGGCATGTTTTTTCATGTCTTTTACATTTTTTGCTTATTGTGCCACTTTTTATGCCTTGATTAAATGGGTGACTTGAGTTAATTTTTTAACACTTCTAAATCACTTAAAAGTTATTTTAGCTTTCTTCTTATTCACTTTTGGCATTCGATTTTCACTCCTTGTTGGGTGAATATCTCTCACCTCCAAAAACGCATTTTGGTGAAGATTTGAACAACTTTTAAAAGCTAGGTTTTGAGTTTTTATTCAAGTATGTCATTCCTCTCTCCTTTTCTTTCTTTCCTTCACACTTAGTGTTTGTTTGATAACTTTTTGTGATCCGTAAATGCATTTTTAATGTTACTCGTGTGTTTTTCTCTTTTCTTCATGCGTTTTCAGTAAACCCACAAGTTTTCCTTCTTTCCTTTTGTTTGTGGTGTCTTGTTAATATGTGGGCTTTTCTTCTCACCCTAATCATGTTGTTCTCTAGGGGTGGGTTTCTTCTTTCATCACCAATGGGGTTTTGGCTCATTTATTTCCCCCTTATATCGTGCATTCTTCTCATGTTTTTTGTTTGTCTCCAATGTGTGCCTTTGTCTCTCTCAAACATTTTTCTCATCCTTTGTCCACTCTACAATTTCTTTTTATAAACAAAGGATTTTTAAGCTTGCACAAAACACGTTTGAAGTCTCGACATTGAAGAACATGTTCATTTCTTTGTCCAAGAAAGTTTTCTTTCCTCATTACATTTTATTTTCAATGATCTTCCCAAATGCTAAAGTGCTCAAATAGAGCGCCATTACAATTGCAAATTCATAGTGATAAGTGTCATGGCACTAAAAATAAGCACCCTAACATGTTGCTTCAAAGTTTCTAACATTACAAGGTGTCAGGGCATTGTTTTTCAGCACCTCTACACCAAGTTCATTTTGCTCAAGTGCAAGGGAACTGAATTTTGGCGCCCTTACACTTTTCCCATTTTTTGTTCCTTAGCACTTCAAACTTTCCAACTTCACTCTAAACCTCGTTCCTTCCACTTTGTGCATCATTTTGTGTGCCTTATTGCTCATTTCATGCTTGCTCGACATCGTTGCTCACTTCACTATCCCAATGTTGTGTTCCAACTAACATTTGTTGTTTCCACATATTATAGTCTCTTTTCAAACAACATAAAAAGATCCTCAAAGTTGTTGCTTGTAGACTCAGTTGCTCTCAGATGACTACTAGAAAGCCTCAATCGTCTTCAAGGGATAAAGATAAAATGAAGTACAACTATCAAGGTGTTTATCCGCTAACTGTGGTGGTCCCCAAGGTGGAAGAGATAAATGACACAGAGGTTGGTCATCAAGACCTAGTTGATTTTGCAAAAAGAACTGAGAAGAAGCCTCTTGATGATTCTATGAGAGAAATCGTACACTGTAACCTGCATTTGGTGTCTATGTTCCCTACTACTGCACATAATACAAAATTTGTCCTTCAAGTTGCATCCCACTACATCAAGGAAAGCAAAAGTGTGATTGATTCTTTTGGACATAAGATATTGAGACTTGACCCTAACTTATTTGATATTGTGTTCAAAGTTCCACATATGGAGAAGTGCATTGACATCTCAATACAAAAATCATAGGAAGTTTATGGCGTTGATCCCAACAAGGCTAAAAAACCTGATAAATAGCTAATGGTTGAAAAATCCTAGGGAAACTATTTCCAAATGGCTGAAGGGACTCCCGCAAAGTGACTTCAAAGAAGATTTCAAAGACATGATCACATTTTTGAGCAAAGTGAAGGGGTTTCCTGAATCATCCAATTTTCATGATTGGATGTATGAATACATCAAAATCATAAGAAGACAAAAAGTTCACATTGATTGGGGCAAATAGATCAGTGATGAAATACATGAACAACTAATCAGTGTGCCTTCTACATTAAAATTCTATATGACTTCTTATCTGGTGTATATCGCAGTTGTGATGAGGCAATTTTTGAGTCTATCCACAAAAGGGAATTGAATGCTAGTACCTATGTAAAAAAATTTCTAGCAATTGGAATTGAAGGAAAGCTTTCATCATTTCAAGAGGGTTATTGATACTTTCTTTGTGCCTCTGATTTTCAACTTTGATCTGACTCTCAAGAGGAAGAGGGTATCTGATGAGGCCTATAAGGCAATACGTAAATTTGGATGCATATTTCTACAATTCCCAACTTTTACTTATTTAAGAGTAGGGTGCTACACTGGTTGCCCTTACATGTTTCCACGATACCCCTCGGACAAGTGGTTCTCATGGAGATGTGCAAATAATTGATTTCAGTGCACAAAGAGCAGAGGAATATTCATAAGTGAGGATTCAAGTTCCCACTGACAATTGGTAGGTATACTATCAAGACTGTAAAGAAATCCAAATCAGTCTATGCAGAGATGCAAGTTATGACAATCAGGACATACAAATACAAGTTTGATTTTGATTACCGAGATGTTAGGAAGAGGCTACAAAAGGGTTGTCATCATAAGTATTGTTTTGAGGACATCTAGACTGAATGCACAGATAAAGAGGCCATTTGTAAGATGGATTATTGCAAGTTAAATGTACAGAAAATCAAAGATCTTGGTGTCGCTGACCTACCAGAGGATTTCATAGATCCTGGCGATATCATGAATGTTGGCTATGATGAACAAGGAATAGCCAAGAGTTCATTGCCTACAATTCAATGGTCCAAAAAAGAAAATGTTTCTATCAGGGAAAGATTGGCACCAATCTTGTCTAACACTGCAGAGTGGTTACACAAGCATAGCTTTGAGATGAAGACTTTCAAAACAGATTCTAAAGGAGAGGAATCTGAAGTAGAAGCCAAACAATAGCAAGAACTCCACATGAAAAACAAATCTACAGCTCTTCCCACTTCTTTGCAAAGAGGCCCAAGGATCAAGTTCACTGTCGATAAGAAGGATACACTATCCCAGAAGGAGAAACTATGGAATTTGAATCATCTCGCTCCAAAGGAAAAGGGGTCATTTCTAAAGAGATAGATTCTGATGAAGAAGGAGATTCTAGTGATCAATCCGCTAAATAAGAAGTTTCAACAAAAGCAGACTCTAATGAAGTAGAAGATTCTAAAGATGAAGAAGAGGTTGAAGGTGATTCTGAAGGTGAACCAGAATCAGAAGGACAAAAGGATGATCAACAAGAACCCAAGCATGATGAAGAAAGAACTATGTCTCCATTTGAGAATGTAGTTGAAGAACTTCCTAGAACATCATCATCTATGACTTCAAATGTTCCTCATACACCTCCAAATCAGAATACTCCACCACTTGTTCCTACATCACCTATTCCCACCATCATGATACTCATAGCGAGTGTTTCATGTACCCCTGTAGTGTCAACCATACTTGACACTCAATCAGTAACAAGTATACACACAGTTGACATCTTATCCAACCCTCCATCATCAATTCCTAGCCTATCATCACCATCATATGATATCACCATTGAGACTGATTCCAATTGATTCATGAAAAAATCTGTAATAAGTTAGCTCAATGTACCAACTACAAAAGCAGTTATGAAAAACATTGTGCCTATTGTCACAATACCACTCGTTACTTCAAAAGAGACAGTGACAAAAAAGTTGATGGTTGATCCAGAAGCTCATGCCCCATCTCTTCCCCCTTGGTTGATATCTCAAGTGTCAAAGTGAAAGAAACAAATGATTTCTCCAGAAGAGCTTGACCTTGAAGAGATAGTCCCTCCAAAAGCTTAGGGGAAGAAAAAGGAAAAGGTATATTCATGGTTGAATGTTGAAAAAACTAGTCATAAGTATGCAGAAATTGGCATACCACCTCATAGAGAAGGAGATGTCAACATGGAGGATTACACGGTGACAAAGGTCCAGCTTGGAAAAGTTACGAATGAAAGTGCAAAAGCAGATGCGCAAGTGACTTTGGATATTTTGGCTGGAAGACTAGATAAAATGGAGCAAGCTCATAATATGTACAAATAGGGGGCAAAGCATTATGCCACTGTTGTGAGGAGACTTGCAATATCTACAAAAAATTCACAACCATTAGCAATGGTAAGTGTTGAAGACCCAGCTATCAAGAAAGCTAAGAAGTTTGCCTTCAAAGGCAAGGTGTTATATGATTTCGTCAAAAAGATCATAGAACACGGTTCTCAAATTATAATTGTCGGGGATGAAAAAGTTACTCTGATAGCCAAGATCAAAGTAGAGCTTGAAAAGGAGGAGAGTTCACTTTCCCAAGAGCACAAAGAGATGGAAAAATTCATGTTGTGGTGGTCGCAAATGAAATAGGCAAAGCTCAATAAAATGGTGGAAGTCGAGGTGATTCCCGACAAAGGAAAATACATAGAGGTAAGAGAATCTTTGAAGCACCGTATTCAAGTGTTCAGGTTTCTTAAAAAAGATCTCCATCAAGTACATGAAGATGTCAAAGGGAATCGTGTGATTCTTGAGAGAGGAATCAAGGAGTTTCCAGGGCAGCTTCTAGAGGAAGATCTTATCTTCCTGTTGGCCACATAACTATCCCAAATCTTCAAAGAAGCCATCATGAAGTTGATTGACAGTACAAAATTTTTAGAAGCTTCTTTAGATGCCATTTGTGATATAAGGCTTACATTGGATAACCTTAAAACGCATATTGATAGGTGCAAGAAGGTTCACCCATCTCCCATGAGATCGATCACGAGGATTCACACCATTGTGGATTACAACATTGGTCTGGATGAGAAGTTCACATAGGAAACCAAGATGAAGTATGAATACTTTCTTGCCCAAGCAAGGAACCATGAAGATTCCTGATTTCCCAATGTTCAACTTTTTTGGTGCTTTCCCCTATGCATCTTGTAAATAGTTTTTGACATCTTAAATTTCATCTTTCGAAATGTAATTACACCAAATCTGAGATGTAATTTTTTGAAAAAAAATTACACTGACTTTGGTCAAAGTTAGGTGAGATTTTCCTTAATTAGCTCACCTAACTTTCCTAATTTTTCTCCTTTGATTTCCTAGATTTTCTCTTCCCTCTCTTCTATATATATGAGGCATTCCTATTGTATTATCTATCTTTTATGTTTTACAATGAAGTGTTGCTCAATTTGCAACAAATTATGAAACTTTGTGTTCATGTTTTTTGAATCTAAATCTGATCAATAAAGGTAGAAATTGCATACTAGACTTTGAGTTGGATCAATTGTCTCTTGAATTTGATTGAGATTGGTGGTGATTAATTTATGAAATCTGAAGGACTTCAAGTGATTCTTGTGGACTTTGTGTCACATTTTTAACTTGAATTTTTGTTTATGTTTTAATGCTTTTGGTTGAAGGATCAACAAGACTTTGAGCTTGTAATCTCTCATGTTGTTCGAATGAATTGCTGCATATAAGAAGACTTTGTGTTTCTAATGCGACAAACTATATTGTTCTCACAGATCTGCATTTGAAAAGACTACGAAATGACTTTGTGCCTTCATGAGCCTTGTTTCCTTTTTTATTTTGTTATAATCTTATCTAATACCTCTAAGTTGTGCTTTGTCAAGATAGGGAATCAGTTGTACTAATTTGGTAAGTTTATAGTATTGTGAATCAAGAACATTTTCAGCTATGAAGCATTACACATCTTCTCTAAAAAAAGAGAGAATGATGAATGCAACAGGTACCCCCCACTTCGTAAATACTATGAATATTCTATAAATACTCTAGTTGTTTTTTAATTGTAAGAAGGGCACCTCCCCTTACTGAGAGGAGAGATTGAATCTCACATAGTTTTGGTTGAAGTCCTAGTTGTGTCATCTGTTGAAAAGTTGATTACATAATTTTCACCCAACAATTTTTTGGTGACTCCGTTGGGGATCAAACATATGCAATCTAAACCTGACGCTTTTGATTGAAGTAGATAAGTTTCTTGTTTCTCACTGTTCTCTTGTATATTGTTACTTTTAAATCTCTATCTTGTTCAGATCTACATTCTAGTGGACCGAATATATACACGAGGATTGAGGGCTCAAGGAGTAGCAAATCCACTTTTTGAAGAGTTTTTGCAATGCAATTTTCCATTTACTCCCCCATGAGTAAGGTCACCATTGCAATGTGTTGTAAGCTACCCTCCACGTAGCCAAATATCTCCTCTCCCAAGTGTTTGGTTTGTTTACTGCAGGCATTCCATTCAGGTACCTATTGTGCAACCAGCTATGGTTGCACCACCTGCAAGGCCATGGGGAATGCTTTTGGTCTACTTTGTTTGGCTGCACATTTGCACAAACTTCCACACGTTTTAAGAAAACATCTCCCAAAGTTTTAAGGTGATGGAAAACAACATCTCAATGAACACATATCCACATTCTACATCATTTGCGGTGTTCTCAACATTGAGCATGAAGATGTTTATGTAATATTTTTCATTGAATTCCTTCAAGGGGTTGCAACCAAATGGTTCTTTACTCTTCCTAATGCCTCTATCACTAGATGAGCCACTCTTCACACAAATTTTGAATAAAGATTCAAACCTATTGAAGATTCACATGCTTTTCTGGCACAACTCACCACCATGCACAAAGAAGCTCATTAGCCCATGCATCAGTTCATGGAAAAATTTAACAAACTGGTGACACGAATCCTAAATGATGCAAGACCAATGGATCATAACCTGAAGTGCTTCTTCATCAACACACAACTACCCAAAGTAAGTTTCTACTTACATAGGGAAAATCTTGCCAATGTCGAAGCAACTCAACAACTAGCTACTAGCCTAGAAGACGGCATGATACTTGTTGGAGAAATAAGAATGGGAACTAATGCCAACAAAAGGATGCAAGCCTCGGGGTCTTTAGCATCTAATGTTAATACTCCCAATGCTAGTTCCAATTTTATGGATCCCATGGTTCAAAGGTTGGGCAATGAAGTCTTGTCTCTAAAAAAGCAAGTTTCCAACAATAACAACAATACCAACTACAAGGACATACCAAGGAGGACTTTTCCTAATTATGTTGACAACAAAAATCAAAATTGTCTCCTAGCGCCCCCAGGAAGGCTTGCTCTAGAAGCCCCATCCGCTAATAATGTCACAGGATATTACGAGGTTGAACAAGACGATTATGCACAACAAGACTACCTTTAAGAGGAAAATGCCAACCTCTTCCCTGAAGAAGAAATTGAATCAATTGGCGACTCCAAGATTAGCTACTTGAAAATGGAGGAAGAAGAAGATGATGATGACTTGGTGACTAACACTTATGTTGTTTTATGCAACATTAACAAAACCAGCTTGATAAACTCAATTTGTTGCTCCACCTAAAAAGGAGAAGTTGTTAATCACGATCGCAAAAAGAGGATCCCCTCTCCCTTAGCAACCCAAGAAAGCAATGAATCCACAAGTAATTGCACCTCGTCCCTCTTCATCAACTCCCACTTCCTTTAAAGCTAATCCTCTCTTTCCAAAGACTAATGTGCCTTTCGTTAAACCAATCAGTGAAGTTACGACTTCCAGCCTATAGAATTCTTTCCAAGCTTTTGACATTATCGACCATGCCAAGAAAACCAATGTATAGATGTCTTAGGTTGAGTACCTCAAAGCCAACTCTAACCAATTTGACAGGATTTTCAAGTTTGTTAATGACAAAAGAATCACTCCGATTCAGGATACACCTCCTGACGTCCTTGTTACTCCTAAGTCCAAAATTCCACATAGTAACCTTGTATACACTCCTCTAACTACCTCTGGACACATTGATCCATTTTTCATCTCCCTACTTGTCAATGGTTTTAAGTTGAGCAACTGTGTTATAGATTCGGGTGCATTCGATAATGTGATCTAACTAAAACTTTCAGTCATTATTTCTCCATGGAAAATAAACAACTACCATTGTTCGGCCAAATCAAAGATGCACAGTACGCATTTGTTGCATACTCGAAGAAGAAAATAAAAATGACAGTCCTTGTAGCCAATGTAGTAGCATCTTACCGAATTCTCCTCAAACACAATTTATGTAAACATGTTGGAGGAGAACCAAGCATGGATATGTTTGAAGCCAAAATACCTATAAAAAGGTGTGATGCAAAAATTGATTCCTGAAAAAGAGTCAATGTTTTCAGTAACCCAATCAGATGACCCCAGACCTTAGATCTTGTTTGAATCCTCAAGCATGGGAACCTACTATTTGCAAACAAATGAGGTGGTTCAGTCCTCAACTTGAAATGAGTTAGAAAATGATGATATCTCCTCCACTTTAAATGAATCATTATCAAGTGATTTGTCTATCTCCTATCACGAATCCTCATCAAATGATGAAGCCTCAAACTTTGACACTGTTAGCCTTGGTGATCCCAACGGTGTCTGGCTACTCGAATTTGATGGTAGCTACTCTTCAACTAGTTTTGGAGCAGGAATGGTTTTATATTTCCCCTACAGGAAAGTTTTTTCCTTTCTCTTTCAAGTTACAATTTGACAACACTAATAACACCGCCAAATATGAAGCCCTGTTATTATGAATGCAAGTTGCGCTAAAGAAAGGTATAAAAAATCTCCATGCACAAGGTGATGTCAAGCTAATAGTATTTCAAGTAAGGAATCTGTATCAGACCAAAAATGACAAACTCAGGCATTATCGTAATCTGGTTTGGGATTCCATTGAAGAATTTGAATCTTTCGATATATCTGTTGTCCCTAGAGAATATAATACCAGAGTTGATTCTTTAGCAATCTCAGCCATGCTCTTGGAAAATTTCCAAGGTTCTACATAAATACTTTTAGGGTTCTACCTACACCATTGAGTTGGTTTTCCACCTAAGTGTCCCCGACAATTCAAAAAATTGGAAAATTTTCAACGATGATCATCATATCATTGCCTTTCTAGAGAAAGCAGAGAACCTTGATGAGTTGTACTTTGAAGGTAGTGATTTTCCACCTCAAGAATCTATGTCAAATATGGACCCTGTTATGGGTGAAGAATACTTGCAACTTAAATGGAATAAGATTCCCAAAGGATTAGTATCCTTAGAGAAGCTTTTTACAAGCATGATTGCTACGTTAAAAAGCAACTCTCAGGTTTTGACTCATCTAATGAAGTAGAATAGATCAATTTGGGAACTGAAGCTAATCCCAAGATGGTGAACATTGGCAAGCGTTGCATGGCTAAAGAAAGAAGACAATTTTCTCAATTACTACAAGAATATATGGATGTTTTGGCATATTCATATGAAGATCTAAAATCGTTTCAACCAAAGGAAGTGCAACATGATATTCCTCTCAAGGTTGGAGCTTTTCCTTACAAACAAAAGCAGAGATAGTACAATCCCAATATTTTTGGAACAAACCTGGCGGAAGTTCAAAAGATGCTAAATGCATGGATAATATTCCCTATCCATCATTCAACATGGATAGTGAATATCATTCTCATTCGTAAGAAGAATGATGAAATCCGCATTTGTGTAGATTTCATAAATCTAAACCAGTTGTCACTCAAAGAAAATTACCCCTTCTAGTGATGGACCAAGTCCTACAAAACCTGATCAGATCTGAGATGCTCTCCATGCTAGACAGATTTTCTAGTTACAATCAAATTGAAGTTAATTCAAGCAATCTGCATAAAACCACTTTCACAACACCATGGGGGACCTTTGCATATCGCACGATTCCTTTTGGTTTGATCAACGCTAGTTCCCAATTCCAACGTGCCATGGATCTAGCTTTCTGTGATGTAATGGGTAATTTTATTGTGGTGTATCTTAATGACCTCACGGTTTTCTCTAAGCAATGCCATGAACACTTCTACCATTTAAGGAAAATCCTTGAGAGATGTTGTTAGCATGGCATTTCCCTAAATCCCAAAAAGTCAACTTTTGGGATCACAGAAGGTAAACTCCTTGGCCATGTTGTATCCACTGAGGGAATCAAAATTGACTTGGAAAAAGTCAATGGAATTAAATCTCTTTCCTTGCTGTCAAGCAAGAAGGTTGTCCATTCCTTCTTTGGAAAGGTAAACTTCTTAAGGAGGTTTCTCCCAAACTTCGTAGAGAAGACTCATCATATTGTAAATATGATGAAGGGTAACACCACATTTCATTAGACGACATAAGGGAAAACAGTGTTCAATGATATCAAGGAGGCCATTGCTCACGCGCCTATGTTGGTCTGTCCCAACTACACCAAAGATTTTATCATGTACAATTATGCTTCCAAGCATACACTCTCAGCAATCATGGTGCAAGAAAATAATGAGGGCTTTGAATCTCCCATTGCATTCATGAGTTGCCCCCTAAAGAATTATGAAATAAAATACTCTCAAATGAAGAAGGATGCTTTTAAAGTAGTCAAAGTTGTTAAGCATTTTCGATTCTATATTCTAAATAGCCATGTCAAGGTTCTATTCCCAGATTCAACTGTTAAGTCTATCCTAACATAGTAGGAATTTGGAACAAAAAGAGGCAATTGGATTGCCAAAATTCAGGAATACGATCTAGAAATCAAACCCACCAAGTTGATATGTGGACATGGACTTTGTCAGCTTATCGCTGAAAATAACCCAGATAAGGAAATTTCAGAGGATGAAGAAGTTTCATATGATGAAGAGGTGGATCCAAGTACACTCCCAATGGTACTGTTTGTTAGTACCACTAACGAATGGTATTCCAATATTGCCCATTTCCTCACATATTGGGAATGTCCCGATTACTTGACCCCAAAAGAAAAGAGAATCGTCAAGCTAAAATCAACAAACTTTGTCTTGTGGGACAATGGCTTGTACAAGCATGCAATGGATGGGATTTTTCTTCAATATGTTGATAAGGAACAACAACAAAAACTGTTGAAGTCATATCATGACTTGGCATGTGGAGGACACTTCTCGGCACTAGTAACCGCTCACAAGATCCTGAGATTGAGGTACTATTGGCCCACACTTTTTTAGGACAAGTACTCTTGGGTGCGTAAGTGTGAATTGTATCAATAGTTCATTGGCCAACCCGAATTGGTATCCTTGCCATTAAAACCTGTTATGATTGAAGAACCTTTCCAACATTGGGGAATTGACTTAATAGGTGCAGTTAATCCATCATCAAGTGCAGGGCACATCTATGTCTTGACTGCTACTGACTATTTCACCAAGTGGGTGGAAGCGATTCCTACCAAGCATGCTACTTCAAAGGTGGTGTGCAATTTCTTGAAGGAAAAAATTATTTCCAAGTTCGGCATGTTGAACAAGATCATTGCTGACAATGCTTATGCCTTCTAGTCCAACGAGATCATTAAGTTTTGTTTTGAACATGGCATAACTTTGTCACATTCCTTCGACTATTACCCACAAGGTAATGGTTAGGCTGAATCTAGCAACAAAATCTGGTGACTATCATTTGTAATTTGGTAGACGAGAATCAATGTTTGTGGCACAAGGCCTTGTTCGATGCTTTGTGGGAAAATAGGATAACTCTAAAGCAGGTAATCAGCATGTCTCCTTTTCAACTCCTGTACAGGTTGAATGTCGAGATTCCTATAACCTTGGAACTTCTATCCCTCAAATTGGCTAAGGCCATCGAGGATGAGACATTTGATAACTCTGTTGATAAGTGTATTATGTATCTCTCTAAATTGGAAGAGAATCGGGTTCAAGTGGCTGACCACATCGCAGAATACTAGGACCAAGTGAAGAATCTTTTCAACAAGAAGGCCAAGTCTCGATAATTTCAAATTAGTGATTTTGTTCTCCTTTGGGACAAACGAAGAGAACCAAAAGGTTTGCACATAAATTTTGACTCACTATGGATAGGACCTTTCCAAATTCATTAGTTGCATGGTGAGAATAGTTTCCTGTTAGCATACAGAGATGGAACATCATTTTCCCTTCCTCATAGCAATCAACATCTCAAACACTTTACGCAGTAAAGTGATTGGCGTTGGTATGTAAGTACTTTTTAATTTTTAAGTCCTTTAAGTCTTTATGTTTTAAGTTTACATCGTCGTTGTCATCACCTGACTCCAAGCCCAAGGGATAAAGGCACTTGAATTCTAGAGTTCTTCTCCCTTCATTCATTTTAAAGAACGTTTGAAGGAAGATCCCCAATAGGAGCAAGTTGTTATCATAGAATCTAGTAACACTTGTTCCACGAATAACCCCCTATGAAACTTGTTTGTTTCCCAGGTTCGTGAAGTTTAAGCACGCAAAACAAGGTGATTATCAAGCCACCTCAAAATACATTCCAAAGCCTCAAACATTTATTTTGAGAATCCCCCTATGTTCACCTTGTGAAGACCTTCAAAATGAGTACCTCCGCGAACTCTCACTATTAATACTTAGTGAAATTGGGGAAAAGTGCAGTTGTGTCAAAAAATAGTGCTCCAACCCACATTGAAAAAATGACTAAGTGTTGAAAGTGCAGGGGCGCCAAGAATCAGCACCCTTGCACAAAGGTGATTGTAATAAGATGTAATGGCACTGCATTTTAGCGCTTTTACACTTTTTTCCCTAACTTAGCCAATTTTTGGCTTAGGCATGTTTTTTCATGTCTTTTACATTTTTCACTTATTATGCCACTTTTTATGCCTCGATTAAATGGGAAACTTGAGTTAAGTTTTTAACACTTCTAAATCACTTAAAAGTGATTTTAGCTTTCTTCTTCTTCACTTTTGGCATTCGATTTTCACTCCTTGTTGGGTGAATATCTCTCACCTCCAAAAATGTGTTTTGGTGAAGTTTCAAAAAAATTTAACAGCTAGGTTTTGAGTTTTTATTCAGGTATGTCGTTCCTCTCTCCTTTTCTTTCTTTCCTTCACACTTAGTGTTTTTTTTTATAAATTTTTGTGATTTCTAAATGTATTTTTAATGTTACTCGTGCATTTTTCTCTTTTCTTCATGCATTTTCAGTAAACCCATGCGTTTTCCTTCTTTCCTTTTGTTTGTGGTGTCTTGTTAATATGTGGGATTTTCTTCTCACCCTAATTGCGTCTTTCTCTAGGCGCGGGCTTTCTTCTTTCATTTCCAATGGGGTTTTGGCTCGTTTGTTTCCCCCTTATATTGTTCATTCTTCTCACATTTTTTGTTTGTCTCCAATGTGTGCCTTTGTCTCTCTCAAACATTTTTCTCATCCTTTGTCCACTCTACAATTTCTTTTTTTAAACAAAGGAGTTTTGAACTTCCACAAAACATGTTTGAAATTTTGACATTGAAGAACATGTTCATTTCTTTGTCCAAGAAATTTTGCTTGCCTCATTACATTTTGTTTTCAATGATCTTCCCAAATGCTAAAGCGCTCAAATATAGTGCCATTACAATTGCAAACTTCACAGTGATAAGTGTCGTGGTGCTGAAAATCAATGCCCTGACATGTTGCTTCAAAGTTTCTAACATTGCAAGGTGCAGAGGCACTATTTTTTAGTGCCTCTACACCAAGTTCATTTTTCTCAAGTGCAAGGGTGTTGAATTTTGGCGCCCTTACACTTTTCCCAGTTTTTACTCCTTAGCACTTCAAACTTTCCAGCTTCGCTTTGAACCTCGTTCCTTCCACTTTGTGCATCACTTTGCATGCCTTATCGCTCATTTCATGCTTTCTCAACATCATTTCTTGCTTCACCATCCCAATGTTGTCTTCTGACTAACCTTTTTTTGTTTCAACATCTTACTATCTCTTTTCAAACAACATCAAAAGATCCTCGAAGTTGTTGCTTGTAGACTCGATTTCTCTTAGATGACTACCAAAAAACCTCCATCATCTTTAAGGGCTAAAGACAAAATGAAGTACAAATATCAAGGTGTTTATCCACCAACTGTGGTGGTCTCCAAGGTGGAAGAGATAAATGACACAAAGGTTGGTCATCAAGACCTAGTTGATTTTGCAAAGAGAACTGAGAAGAAGCCTCTTGATGATTCTATGAGAGAAATCATACGCAGTAACCTGCATTTGATGTTTATGTTCCCTACTACTGCACATAATATAGAATTTGTCCTTCAAGTTGCATCACACTACATCAGGGAAAGTAGAAGTGTGATTGATTCTTTTGGACACGAGATATTGAGACTTGACCCTAACTTCTTTGATATTGTGTTCAAAGTTCCACATATGGAGAAGTACATTGGCATCTCAATACAAAAAGCACAAGAAGTCTATGACATTGATCCCAACAAGGCTAACAACCTAAAAAATGGCCAAGGGTTGAAAACTCCTAGGAAAACTATTTCCAAATGGCCGAAGGGACTCCCGCGAAGTGACTTCAAAGAAGATTTCAAAGATATGATCACATTTTTTAGTAGAGTGAAGGGATTGCCTGAATCATCCAATTTTCATGCCTAGATGTATGAATACATCAGAATTATAAGAAGACAAAAATTTCACATTGATTGGGGTAAACAAATCAGTGATGAAATACATGAACAACTGATCAATGTGCCTTCTACATTAAAATTCTATATGACTTCTTATCTGGTATATGTCGCAGCTGTGATGAGGCAATTTTTGGGTCTATCCAAAAAAGGGAATTGAACGCTAGTACCTATGTACAAATTTTTCTATCAATTGGAATTGAAGGAAAGCTTTCATCATTTCAGGAGGGTTATTGATGCATTCTTCACGCCTCTACTTTTCAACTTTGATCTGACTTTCGAGAGGAAGAGGGTATCTGATGAGGCCTATAAGGCAGTAAGTAAGGTTGGATGCATATTTCTACAATTCCCAACTTTTACTTATTTAAGAGTAGGGTACTACACTAGTTTCCCTTACATTTTTCCACGATACCCCTGAAACAAGTGGTTTCTCATGGAGATACATAGACAGTTGATTTTAGTGCACAAAAGAGCAGAGGAATATTCATAATCAAGGATTCAAGTTCCCATTGATAATCGATAGGTATACTATCAAGACCGTACAAAAATCCAAATCAATCTATACAGAGATGCAGGTTATGACAATCAGTACCTACAAATACAAGTTTATTTTGATTACTGAGATGTCATGAAGAGGCTGCAAAAGTTTCATCATCACAAGTACTAGTTTGAGGACATATGGGTTAAATGCAGAGATGAAGAGACCATTTGTAAGATGGATTATTGCAGGCTAACCGTATAACAAATCAGAGATCTTGGTGTCACTGACCTACCAGAGGATTTTACAAATCCTGGTGATAGCATGAATGTTATCTATGATGAACAAGGAATAGCCAAGAGGTCATTGTTTGCAATTCAATGGTCCAAAAAATAAAGTGTTTCCATCAGGGAAAGATTGGCACCAATCTTGTCTAAGAGATAGATTTCGATAAAAAAGGAGATTCTAGAGATTAATCCATTAAAGAAGAAGTTTTAGCAGAAGCATACTCTGATGAAGAAGAAGATGAAGAAGAGTCTGAAGGTGAATCAGATTCAGAAGGACAAGAGGATGATCAACAAGAACCCAGGCATGATGAAGAAAGAACTATGTCTCCATTTGAGAATGTAGTTGAAGAGATTCTCATAACATCATCGCTTGTGACTTCAAATGTTCCTCATGCACCTCCAAATCTGAATACTACACCACCTGTTCCTACATCACCTATTCCTACCACTGTGATACCTATAGTGAGTGTTTCACCTACCCCTGCAGCGTCAACCATACTTGACACTCCATCAATAACAAGTATACACAAGGTTGACATCTTATCCAACCCTCCATCATCTATTCCTAGCCTACCATCACCATCATATGATATCACCTCAGAGACTAATTTCAATCGATTCATGAATGAATCTATAATAAGTCAGCTCGATGTGCCAACTACAGAAGCAGTTATGACAAATAATGCGCCTATTGTCACAATACCACTCGTTACTTTAGAAGTAATAGTGACGAGAGAGTTGATGGTTGATCTAGAAGCTCGTGCCCCATCTCTTCCCCCTTGGTTGATATCTCAAGTGTTAAATCAAAATAAATAGATGATTTCTCTAGAAGAGCTTGACCTTGAAGAGATAGTCCCTCCAAAATCTTAGGAGAAGAAAATGGAAAACATATATTCACAGCTGAATGTTGACAAAACTTGTCATAAGTATGTAGAAATTATCATACCACCTCATGAAGAAGGAGATGTCAAAATGGAGGATTACACAATGACAAAGGTCTAGCTTAGAAAAGTTACGAATGAAAGTGCACAAGTAGATGCGTAAGTGACTTTGGATAATTTGGCAGGAAGATTGGACAAAATGGAGCAAGCTCGTAATATGTACAAATAGAGGGTAGAGCATTATGCCACTGTTGTGAGGAGACTTTCAGGATCTACGAGCAATGCACAACCATTAGCAATGGTAAGTGTTGAGGACCCAGCTGTCAAGAAAGATGAGAAGTTCGCCTCCAATGGTAGGGTGTTGTATGATTTCGTCAAAAAGATCATAGAACATAGTTCTCAAATTATAATTGTCATAGATGAAAAAGCTACTCTGATAGCCAAGATCAAAATAAAGCTTGAAAAGGAGGAGAGTGCACTTTCCCAAGAGTGCAAAGAGATGGAAAAATACCTGTTGTGGTGGTCGCAAACGAAATAGGCAAAGCTCAGTAAATTGGTGGAAGTCGAGGTGATTCCCGAAAAAGGAAAATACATAGAGGTAAGAGAATCTTTGAAGCACCATATTCATGTGTTTGAGTCTCTTACAGAAGATCTCCACCAAGTACAAGAAGATGTTGAAGGGCATCATGTGATTCTTGAAAGAGGAATCAAGGAGTTTCCAGGGTAGCTTCTTGAGGAAGATTGTATCTTCCTGTCAGCCATAGAACTATCCCAGATCTTCAAAGAAGCCATCATGAAGTTGATTGATAGTACAAAATTTTTAGAAGCCTCTCTATATGTCATTTGTGATACAAGGATTACACTGGATAACCTTAAAATGCATCTTGATAGGTGCAAGAAGGTTCACTCATCTACCATGAGATCAATCACGAGGATTCACACCATTGTGGATTACACCGTTGGATCAAATGAGAAGTTCATGCAAGAAACCAAGATGAAGTATGAAGACTTCCGCACCCAAGAAAGGAACCATGAAGATTCCTGATTTCCCAGTGTTCAAATTTTTGGTGCTTTCCCCTATACATCTTTTAAATAGTTTTTGGCATCTTAAATGTCATCTTTTGAAATGTAATTACACCAAATCTAAGATGTAATTTTTTGAAAACAAATTACACTTTGACGTTGGTCAAAGTTAGGTGATATTTTCCTTAATTATCTCACCTAACTTTCCTAATTTTGCTTCTTTGATTTCTTAGATTTTCTCTTCCCTCTCTTCTATATATATGAGGGATTCCTATTGTATTATCTATCTTTTAGTTTTTGCAACGAAGTGCTACTCAATTTGCAACAAATTATGAAACTTTGTGTTCATGTTTTGTGAATCTAAATCTAATCAATAAAGGAAGAAGTTCCATACCAAACTTTGTGTTAGATCAATTATCTCTTGCATTTGATTGAGATTGGTGGTGATTAGTTTATGAAATTTGAAGGACTTCAAGTGATTATTGTGGACTTTGTGTCACATTTTTAACTTGAATTTGTGTTTATGTTTTAATTCTTTTGGTTGAAGGATCTATAAGACTTTGAGCTTGTAATCTCTCATGTTGTTCAAATTAATTGTTGCATATAAGAAGACTTTGTGTTTCTAATGCGACAAACTCTATTGTTCTCACATATTTGCAGTTGAAAATAATACAAAATGATTTTGTGCCTTTGTGAGCCTTACTTGTTTCCTTTTTTCTTTTGTTATAATCTTATCTAATACCTCTAAGTTGTGCTTTGTCAAGATAGGGAATCAGTTGTACTGTGTTGGTAAGTTTCTAGTATTGTGAATCAAGAACATTTTCTGCTATGAAGCATTACACACATCTTCTCTGAAAAAAGAGAGAACGATGAATGCGACACACACCCCCCACTTTGTAAATACTATGAATATTCTATAAATACTCTAGTTGGTTTTTAATTGTATGGACACCTCCCCTTATTGAGAGGAGAGATTGAATCTCACATAGTTGTGGTTGAAGTCCTAGTTGTGTAATCTGTTGAAAAGTTGATTACATAATTTTCACCCAACAAATTTGGTTCAACTCTTCATCCATAGTTTCTATCCAATTCTTATCTTCACTTTCTTTTTTTAAGTTCTTAGGTTCAATCATAGATAGCAAGGCCATATTTTTGGCTTTTGGATCTCTTACCATTCTTCTTATTATGTTGGCCCCATCATCTCCTATTATCAAATGTTCAAGATGTTTCCTTTGAACAAAATTAGATGGTGTCTTCATTGATGCCTTGGTGTTCCTTTGTTCAACTATTTCATCTTCACTTTTCTCTACATCTTCCTTGTATCTTTCTTCATGAGGATAGCTATCTTCTTGTGGTTCATCTTGCTATTTTCTCTCCTCACTTATCTTTGCATTTGTGCTATCAACCATTTTATGCAATCTCTTATTGAAGCATATGCAGGCCTTCCTCCTTGAAGAGTAGCCAAAAAATTATTCCTTCATCTACCCTTGCATCAAACTTCTCTAAATATTCTTCATCTCTTCTAATAGAACAAGGACTTCCAAACACTTTGAAGTATTTCACGGATGCAAACTTTCCCTTCCATTATTATATGGTGTTTTATTATTATTTTCTCTAATTTTGCCTCAGTTAAGGATATAAATTGTCGTGTACACCGTATCTTTCCAAAACATGTCAAGAACCTTGTATTCATTCATCATGTATCTAGCCATCTCTTAAACAATTCTATTATTTCTTTTAACTACTCCATTTTGTTGTGAAGCTCTTTCTGTAGAATATTGTCTTCATATCCCATGTTTCTCACAAAAATATTTGAATTCATTTGAAGTGAATTCACCTCCTCGATTTGTTCTAAGAAATTAAATCCTCATGACTATCTCATTTTCCACTAAGGCTTTGAATTCCTTAAAATTTTCCAATGCCTTAGATTTTTCCTTTGAAATGGTAACCCATGTCATTCTAGAAAAATCATCAATTAATAGCATGAAGTTTCTTTCACCTTGTCTACTCTTTGTCCTGATCGGTCCACACAAGTCTATTTGAATAATCTCTAGAGTTTGTGATGCAAAGTACTCTTTTTATTTAAAACTCACTTTTGTTTGCTTACCCAATTAACATTGCTTGTAGATTATATTTACAATCTTTGATATCATGGGCATATCTCTTGTTGCTTCCCTTTGACTAATTTTGACAAGATTGTCAAAATTTAGATGCCCCATTATTTTATTCCATAACCAAATCTCATCTTCCTTACCCATGCAACATTTCTCACCCTTGATGTCACTCAAAATGTAGAGATTATTTATTGCTCGGCTAGCTTCTATAACTTGTTGAATGAGACAATTGAGAGGGGGGTGAATCAATTATAACAAATTTTAACCTTTAAGAACTTTCACCAGAGATTAGATCAATTATCATTCACAAATCCTCTACACTACTAATGTGATTAATCATTAAGTGCAAAAGTAGAAACTGAAAAACATCACACACACACACAATAACACTAGATTTACATGGAAAACCCAATAAGGGAAAAATCATGGTGAGGATTAGATTGCAATATAGAGAATATCAAAACCAAATGCAAAAGACTCACTGCCAGAGAAGGCTCACTACAAAACAAGACTCACTGTCGAGAATAGGACTCATTTCCAATAAGGGTTGACCACCCAGAAGGCTCACTACCATAGAATTACAAAAGAAGAAAGAAGAGATTTGTTCCAGAGAGAAAATAATTTCAATGCAATAGAGATTCCACAACTCACTCACATAGATATGCTTGAATGATAGATTACACCTTCAACTCACTACCTCTGGAAACTCACCAATTGAATTCACACTAATTTGATCAAACTCGCATCACACTATTTTTGCATCTATCTCGCATCTATCTTGCTCTTGAATTTGTTACTTCTTCTCAATATCTCAACTTATATTTATACCATCTTCAACTTAGAAACTCATCCAAGGTTGGCCATACACTATTTGAATTTACAAATTCAAGTTAGGTCAGTGCTAAAACATTCTAAGGTGGAATTAAAATGAGGGTGACCCAAACACACACTTCCTTAAACTTCATAAGTAGTGTTTACAACAAGGTCAACCAAACTAGTGTAAAACACATAAATCAATTAAGCACACGCAACCTTAGCACAATCCAAACTTTCCAAATAAAAAAATTAACTTGAAAAAATTCCCAAAAACTTATCCTAAGAACCACAAGCCATAAGACTCAAACAAGAATAAATTCAAAGCAAGAACATTTCTCCTAGACCTTAGCTACATACACGAAAAAATAGGGTTTACAACTAGTGAACATAACTCGCACTGTCCAATGATCTAGAAACCTAAAATATAGATATAACAACTTCCAAAAACCATGAACAATGCCTATATAAGATGGGGGGCGACCACATTCAAGGCCCCAAGTCACAAAGGGCCAAGAGTGGAAGGCCGCCCTAACTTACCTCAACTTAACAAGGTGTTAGGAAATGCGAGACAAGAATGATGAGGACTATAAGGTCCTTCAATCACTCTTCAAACCCAAAATATAGAATGGAGCTAGGTGAGCTAGTTTTTAGGTTCAACACTACACCTTAGTAAGCTCTCTGCCCGAGTATGAAAGTGCAGTCCTGGGACAACAGCGCAACGCATTGATGTCTCTCAAGTACGTTGGTGTCTATACGACCAGACAACTAAAGAGACAGGTTAAACTTTGGAAAACAAGCTAATGACCTAGCTAGCTACTACTAAATGGAAAAAAAATGCTATGAAGTAAAAAAAAATGCTCTAATGTGATAAAGTAAAAATGCAAGAGTTAGGGAGGCAAGAATGATCTCACAAAGTAATTAGTTCGCCAACTAGCTCCTAGAAACACATTCACCTATACACAAAGAAGAGGAAAATTGTTGGGTGGTTGTACAGGGGCCTCCTTCAGTTAGACCTCCATTTAGGTGTTTCCACCTCCATGGAAAGCCAAGAAAGTGAGCATGATAAAGAAAATAATATAATAAAGAACACTAAAACACTAAAACATAAATGTGCTTACTCAACCAAGTAATAGAGGAGAGGAATGGGAAGCTTACCACCTCCACCAAGAGGACTCAAGGCTAATGGATGAGAGAATGAGAGTACTCAAGCCTTTGTTGCAATGGTGTTGTCCCACACTTGCTCTACTAAAGTGATGGAGTGAAGTAATTGTTGCTATGGAGTGTTAAAGTGTTGCTAGAATGTTGGAATGGAGACTAGAATGCTTGAAGATTGCTTGAATGGATGCAAAAGAAGTTGTGAAGCATGTAGAAGGAGGGAATTTGAAGGATAGATGAATAAAATGACCATATTTGGCTTGGTCAATCAAAGAGGGCATTACAAGTTGACTACCAATGAGAAGTGTAACACCTCTGCAAGCTTTAGCCGCAGGATCTGCCAGGGACGTAAGCACGTCACACAGATGTTTGCACATTGCACGTGTGTCCCTGATAGAAATTCCCCCACCAACATGCAAAACAAGCACCAAGTGGAATGAAGGCAGCAGGCTTATGTATAATTTAGCCTCTGAATTTGGTTTTCTAAAGTGGAGAAAAGCAAAAAGGGTAATTTACATAAGGGGTACAAATTCAATCCTATACATTTTTTCCCCACTTTAGTGAGCATGAATACTAATGAGTGCTTCAGTAAAGTAGATCGAAGAAGAGTAAGGTTAGAAGTGTATACTTGAACTGTCAAGGAAGCAAACCATGATCTGATGAACCTGAAGGTGTAGGGCAAGCGAAGGACTCCATAGCTTCTCAGAACTATGAAGCTGAAGAAAGAAAGCATCTTACAAGCCTGGGGACCTACATGGAGGTAACCCCCAATATCTCGCACATGAAGGAAGCCCTATGAAGTAAGCGCCTTATAGGCCCGTGGACCTGCAATGAAGGTGTCCCCCAAGAACTCTCACATGGAGGATACCCAGGAAGCTTGCCCCAAGATCTCTCACATGGAGGAAACCAAGAAAGCATCCTAGAGACCCACAAACCTACAAGGAAGGTGTCCTTCAAGTTTTCTGACATGAAGGAAACCCAAGAAAACACCCTACAGACTTGTAGACCTGTAAGGAAGGTAACACCCAAAATCTCTCACGTGGAGGAAACCCAAGAAAGTGCCCTATAGACCTAGATACCTATAGGGAAGGTGTCCTTCAAGATCTCTCACATGAAGGAAACCCAAGAAAATTCCCTCCAAACCTGCAGACTTGTAGGGAAGGTAACCCCCAAGATCTCTCGCATGGAGGAAACCCAAGAAAGCACCCTACAGACCTGCAAACCTCTAGGGGAGCCACCCCCAAGATCTCTCACATGGAGGAAACCCAACAAAGTGGACTCCACAGAGTCAGGAAGTGTCCATGTAGGTAAGTAACCAGACAGTCACGCAAACTGTCAATAATTTGGAAGACTTTCAAAGGGGTCCCTCAAGAACCCGTCGTGAAGAAGGAGTCCACTCAAGGGATGCACAGTTTGAAAGCTTATATTTTCTTTCTCAAATGGATCCATCATTAAGGGATCCTTTTGATAGATGTTCACTTCATCAAGGGATTCGAAAGAATGTGCCCCCAAATGAGGGTAAATTCAAAGTTGTTCTCACTTCGAAGGAAGGTTTTCAAGTCCTTTCTTTATGAACCCATGATGAAGGGAACATGTTCCATTAGGGTTCCAAGTTGAGAATGTGATTTTGAAGAAAGATTTGTGAATATTTTCAAGAAAAGATTCATTGGCAACGAATGCATTTTCTAAAAATTGAAATGTTGAAGAAAGGTGTTGTCACACATGAGAGGGACAACTCAAGAAAAGAAGAGAGAAAGATAAAAATAAAGCAAAAGAGAAAAACTCAAACAAAGGGAAAAGGGGTAGCCTAATTTTTTGGGGTCAAAACTGCTCATAAATATATATATATGAACTGTCATCAACCCCCTACTATATTAGACCATGTGAAGAATACACGAGAAAAAAAAGTAAAAATAAAAAATTGGGTCAACATGGAAGGGAAGTCTAAATTCCCCCAATGATTTGCATTGTCCCCAATTTACCGAAAATCAATCACAAACATTGTTGGCCTCCTACAATGATTTAACAACTAATCCCTTACAACTATGATTCAAAGATTGGACATCTAAACTAAATAGCCATTTTAATCATCATGAAGGTGCATTTAAATTTTCAACCTAGGGACGTGAACTTGAAATGGGTCAACACAATATGTGCACTAAGGATCCAAAGTAGCCATACTCATTCTACAACTAAGAAAAAAATAAGTGTTGAACATCAACCAACAACTATGCTAAGCTGAAATGCATGACAAAAATGAAAATTTGAGCAAACAAATAGGAAACTACTATGTTTGCTTTGGCTATAAAAACAATCACATAATGGAATTCTAGTGGCTGCAGGAACAGTCAGTGCCAAATTCTTAACTAGTTGTTTGAACAAAACGTAATAACTAAACTAAACTAAAGGATGGAATTCCCAGCCCCCTTGGATGATAATCCTCTAAAACTAATGTAAACTTAGATGCACAGACTTATAACTTCATCTTATTCATTGGAAAGCATGAGTACAATAGAGCAGTGTAACTGTATTGCTAAAAACTAAGAATTCAAGTACATCATATCGTGCAACCTCTTGAGAAGGAGCATCCAACTCTTATTTATAGGAAAAGAAGCTACTAACTAAACAAGGCAGTCAACTCCACAAATTGGGAGGATGCCACTTTAGGAAAAATAGAGAAAGTGGAGAGGCAGTTACGCATGCATGGAATCTGGTCAAACGTGCTTGCCTCAATACAGATTTAGCACAACAGTAACACCTATATTCACTGAACAACAATAAAGATAATTTTCAAGGTGGTTACAACTCAATTTATATGAGGAATCTCCTGTCGTTGATAGTCTTCCCTTCATTTACCTTTGCATGACCACTTTGTTAACCATTATGGTGAATGACCAGCTGGCAGAATCTTCTCAATTTAGTGGCCTTGAATCATATATGCATGGCAATATTAGTATGCACAATAATCGCATATTTGTAACTATCTTAAAGAACATTC
The DNA here is from genome assembly GCA_007258455.2 of Sequoia sempervirens. Taxonomy (NCBI): domain Eukaryota; kingdom Viridiplantae; phylum Streptophyta; class Pinopsida; order Cupressales; family Cupressaceae; genus Sequoia; species Sequoia sempervirens. The sequence continues at coordinate 201,637,478 of VDFB02193867.1, forward strand.
ATTAATCCACATGTAGAATTAACACAGATAGTCCATATAACATGTCAATGTCATTAACTATTTGCAAAGATAAAATTAGGCCCAATGTCTATGGTTTTGAGGAAATATCAACATTCAAACATCAAGGTTCATCACAATTTTAGCAGATAGATCATAAATTCAACCAAAATTAAACCATAAACTAGACCCATCATTCCCCCCAACCTAAGGTTTTGTTGGTCATCTAGCAGGGGAAGGGTTGTTCTCCTGCTTAGTGAATGCCCTAAAATTTGCAACCACTAACTATCCTACATTAGTGTTTGCTATGAGTGAATCAATATCCCAATAGAATCCTTGTTTTCTATCTAATCTATTCCATCTTTGTCTCTCTTTAACAATATCATAGTGGTAAAACTTGTAATTTTGCATACACCACATCAGAATGGGTGGCTAAAAATTCAGTGGAAGCCGAAATTGTCATTTTGTCCTCCCAATTTGTATATATCTATCAATTATTTTAAGTATTGCAACATAGTTTTGTATAGAGTGGGGCTCAGATTTCTTTAGCTCATCAATTAGGTTGTTCCATCTTTGTGATAGTTATCTCTTGATAGTTTCCTCTTTTTCTTTTGCCACCACCTCATATTCACTGTAAACTACTTCTATCCAAGGCATAATCCTATTACCATAGCTAGGTCTAAGAAGCATTCTGTGCCAATCCCTATAAATGTCCCTTGGGTTTCTTGATTCAGCCTTGATGGGCAGAGGGATTTTGAATTCCATTTTCTTATAAGCCCCATATTGTTGTCCCCAATTGATCTCCTTCTGTACCTAGGACATAAATGTCCTTAATTGGACATCCCCAATCCCCAACATATAACAGTGGATTCTAATCATGGTCTTGAGTCGCAACATAATTGTGCAAATAGAATTCACACAACGAATTCTTCATCTCATGGGAAGCAATCCCATAAGCATTGAAAAATTCAATAAGAGTCTCAATGGAAAGGTTCAAACCTGAGATAATCCTTGCCAGCTTAAAAGAAAGATATTTCTCCTTCAAATGCAAAGCATAGACCCTTGGAGGGGCCTTGTATTCCACTATCTAGGGTACCAAGCTTGCCATATCATCTACCTTCTTTAAAGTAGCAATTTATGTATCCTTGTCTTCAATCTCCTCATTTTTCTTTTGAATTTCTTTCTTCAGTCGACGTTTCTCTTCTTTTCATTCCTCTTCTCTTCTTTGCATCTCTTTCCATAAATGCATAGCTACCATGTGCATTGAAAAATTAGGGGGGTTATGTATTCCTACCAACATTTTTCCTGGCACTAATGCTTGCTCTTTATATCGTACCACCTACGAGGATTCAGGTTGTTCATTCAATTTTGGCTACAAGGCCTCTTGTTCCTATTCTTGCTCATGCTGCAGGATCTCTTGCTGCAGGAAATCTTGATTTTCCTCATACCCTTGATTCTTAACTTGTTCTGCAATATCAACAAGATCTACTAGTGTTGCGTTTGTTGCTTTCTCAAATATATCCTCTTCCTCAACATTCACCTACCCCATTAGAGCTTCTGTGTCCCCCTGTGATATTTCTATAGACTTAGGGCTTTCTTGTGGAGGCATATCAAAGGCTGGTACAGCTGGTCTTGATTTCCTAGGAGGGATTTTACATTTTTCTTTGGTTGTAAGATGAACAGTGTCATCCTTTTATTTCCTAGATCTTGGTACTTCTTTTTTCTATTGGCTGCTTTTTAGCTTTCCCTTTTCTTATTTTTGCCTCTCTTTTGTGCTCTAGTTTTCATTATGATGCCAAGAGGAACAACATCATCAAAATATGGAGAGGATATTTCTTTGTCTGAGTGCTCTGTCTCAAAGGAACTAATCTCTATGGTCTATTATGTTGCAGGAGGGTTTGCATTAGGTCCTATGCTAAAGGTTGAAGCACCAGAAGTGGCTTTAGTTGCACTCAATCTCTTGCTAGACCTACGGGGTTGAGGTAAAATCCTAGGTCACAAATGCTCTAGTCTAATTTCATCAATATTTACAAATTCTTCCCAAGTCATCTCAGATACATCATGCAGAGACTTCTCAACTAACAATTTAATCAAATAATGGTGGGAAATGGAATTTCCCCTACTTTTTGAGTCTCGACTACCATGATTGAAAGAAGGTGGTAAAGCACATTCGGCACATTCATCCTCCTCCCGTGCCTCATTTTATTCAAGAGTTTAAAGTGCATGGAATGTAGATTCAACTAGCGTCCCTCACAGGTGATATATTTATAATATAAATAGCTATTTTCTTCCATGGCTTGGGCAGAGAGGTCCTTTTTATACCTTGTTTGTCCACGCTCAATGGAGGGTCACCAGGTTCTATAAATTCAGCCCTAGCTAACCTAGCGTCTCTGGAAGCAGGGTAATTTTCATCATTGGCAGGCAACCCTGTAACCTCTACAATTCTTTCTTTAATAGCCAATACTTCCAAACCTTTTACCATGGCCTTTCCCTTAGACAATGTTTGGGAAAATTCTAATGCAATGTCTTCATTCAAACCATTCAACTTCAAGAAGTAATCTAACCATCCAAAATTTATGAATTTAGCTTATGAAGGTGCATCCTATAGTAATACATCGTGAACCATGGGTTCATTCCTGAGTATTCCACCTCTCCTTGTTTAATTGTCTACAATCAAACAATCACTCTGCAAAGTTTTCCTTCTTGCAACACTGACAAATTTCCAATGCCAATGTCATCTAAATTTTCCTTTTCTATTTTACCTTTTTCTTTCTTTCTATTTTACCCTTTTGGCAACTTAAGATTATGACAGGATCAATAATGACAGTAAATGAGTAATAAACGAAGGTTATGATGGAGAAAAATGGCAGCAATGGTTTGGTGTCACCTCACACATATGAGTTGTCATCTCACTCAGAATTCAAATTGGCTCAATTTGAACTTTGTTGATGTAGACTAGTATGAATTGACATGTGGGCAAAGTACTCACATCTTCCCCCCAACCTAAATTTGAGCATGTGTTCTCACATTTGAGATGTTAAGGATGATTTGATAGGGACAAGGAATAATGACATGCTATGGTGAATGCCCATATTAATTCACAGCAATTAAATGAATGCACTGAAGACAATTAAGATATAGCAATTAATGTGCACATACCTGGATTCATGGAAGATTCGTTGCAAAGATTGTGGAGAAAGTACCGATCATCTTTTAAGAAATAAGTTGACTAGTTAATGAAAATTAGGTGGAGTGGAATGAAGTGAAGTGATGGAAGAGAGAGAAAGGTGGAGATGGATGAGCGGATGGGTGGATGGGTGAAGAAGTGGACTCCAACAGAAGTGGAAGTCTTTATTATGACAAGGTACATGCCTTAGTTAGCCAGAAGGAGGGACACTAGGTCCACTTCCCTTAGCTACAAGAAACTCGAGTGTTGCATGCTAAGTGAATTGTTGCAGGAACTCCTCGTTGGAAGTTGTCTTGTGATACAATATGAGGTGATGACCATTGACAAGCAACTTAAATCTGACTAGATCAATAGTAGTGAGCTAAACAACACCATTGGGGTATACTTTAGCAACCTCATATGGTCCTAGCCATCTTGTCTACAAATTTCCTACATTATCTTGATACCTTGAGTCATAGAGCAGGGCCCAATCTCTCGGTTGGAATTTCTTGTCCTTGATGAATTTGTCATGCCACCTTATTCTCTTATTCTTCACCACCTCTGTGTGATGCAAGGTTACTCTCCTCATCTCATCTAAAGCATCCAGTTGCATGATTCTTTCTCCTTGTGCCTCAAAGATATCCATCCCCAAGTCTACTGCAATCCTAAGAGTCTTATGTTCAAATTCAATGGGCATCATGGTTGTCTTTCCATACAACAACTCAAAAGGAGTGAAGCCTATAGTTGTCTTCCAAGTTGTCCTATAGGCCCAGACAACTTTTAGTAGCTTGTTTGCCCAATATTTTTTATGAACAACCACTATTTTGGTCAGGATGGTTTCAATCTCCCTATTAGTCACCTCAACTTGGCCATTGGCCTGGGGGTGATAAGGAGTATATTTCTTGTGTCTTATCTTGTACTCATTAACTAGTGTTGCAACAAGGGTTGATGTGAATTGAGCCCTTTGATCAGTCACTATCTCTCTTGGAACTCCATACCTTGTGAAAATCTCCTCATAAAGAAATTCAACCTTATTGTCTCTTGCATGCTTCATGGCCTTAACTTCTACCCAATTAGCTACATAATCAATGCAAACTAAGATAGAAAACTTACCATTTGATGGAGGGTCAATGGGTCCTACAAGATCTAGTCCCCATTTTTCAAATGGAGTGATTACTACCTGAGGGAAAAGTGGCATCTCATCAGATTTCATTAGTCTACCCATCCTCTAGCATCGATCACATTTTCTTATATACCTTCCTGCATCCTTGTGGAGTGTTGGCCAATAATATCTTATGTTCAAAATATTCATTGTTGTCCTCTTGGCTGCAAAATGTCCTCCACATGGTTTGTTGTGGCATGCATGAAAAATATCATATGTCTCATCTTCTCTCACACATCTCCTCATGACATGGTCTGCCCCAGTGTAAAACAAACATCCAACAATCCATGAAAAAGGAAAAGATTTTTCAATGAGCACCCTTCTCTCTTTTGGAGAGAAGTGAGGAGGAACTCTCCCTGTGACCAGATAATTAGCTATGCCAACATACTAGGGTGTTTGCACATTGATGGAGAATAGATTCTCATCAGGAAAGGAGTCATCTATGGCTTGATTGTCTTTTGATGTAGTCAGCCTTGAAAGAAAATTGACAACAACATTGGCCTTCCCTGGTTTATCCACAATGGTTATGTCAAAATCTTGCATCAACAATAACCATCTTGCTAGCATACCTATGATCAGGGGTTTATTCATGAGATATCTAATGGCTGCATGATTGGTGTACACAAAGATTTGATAGTCTTTTATGTAGTGCCTGAATTTGTTTAGGACATAGATCACTGCCAACATTTCTTTTTTTGTCATTGTATAGTTGAATTCGGCTCCTTGCAAGTTTTTGCTGACAAAATAAATGGCATTTTCAATAGCTCCTTCTTTCTGCCGTAAGACTACTCCTATGGCATAGTCTAATGCATCTATATGGATGTGAAAAGGAAGCTCCCAATTAGGTGTTTTGAATACAGGAGCATGAGTCAAAGTTACTTTCAAATCAGAAAATGCTTTGTCACAGTCTTTTGTCCATTGAAATTCAACAGCTTTGGTGAGAAGAGTATACAATAGTGCTGCTATTTTGCTGAAATCCTTGATGAACTGCCTATAATAGCCTACATTTCCCAAGAAACTCCTAAAATCTTTTTTTTTTGCAAGTGTGGGTAGATTTTTGATCACCTCAATCTTTGCAAGGTCTACTTGAATTCTTTTGTGAGAGATGTGGTGGCCTAGATCTACACCTTCCTGCATCATCATGAAACACTTTTCACTATTTAGAGATAGATTGTGATATTCACATCTCTATAGGAATCTACTGAGATTTTCCAATGCTTCATTGAAATTAGCACCATAGGTGGTAAAGTAATCCATGTAAATTTCCATGTAATCATGAGAAATATTTGAAAATATGCTAATGACTGCCCTCTGAAAAGTTTTAGGTGCATTGCATAAGCCAAATGGGAGTACTAAGTAGGAATAGGTCCCTCATGGACAAGTAAAGGTGGTCTTCTCCTAGTCCTCAAGTGCAATTTGGATCTGGTTATAGCCACTGAATCCATCTAGAAAATAAAAGTATTGTTTTCCTACAAGTGAGTCCAAAACTTGATCTATGAAGGGCAAAGGAAAATGGTCCTTTTTGGTGGTAGCATTAAGTTCCCTGTAGTCAACACAAACTCACCATTTCTCTCCTTTCTTGGGCACAATTACCAATGGAGACACCCACTGGCTATCTGAAATGGGGTAGATAAATCCTGCACCTAGCAATTTATGTAGCTCTCCTTTTACAATTTCTCTTAGTGTAGGGTTAATTCTTCTTTGTGGTTGTCTAACTGGGGTTCAATCATCTCTGATGTAAATTCTATGAATGCAAAGCTTAGGGTCAATCCCTTCATATCATGATAGTCCCATGCAAATGCATGTTTATGGGTCTTCAGTAAGGTTGCCAATGACAACTATTGTTCTTCACTCAATTTACTATTGATATGCAAATGTTTTCCTTCTGCCACCTGCACTTATGTAGTTAACTCTATCATATCTACTTCATTAACACATGGTACCTTGAGTTCATATGATAGCAATGTATGGGACATACTTGTTTCTATAGGAAGTCTGTTTGTAGGAAGATTGGCTACAGGGAGTGCATCTACAGGAAGAGCAGGCAGAAGTGTGATGACTAGAACAAAAGAGTGAGAAGATGATGCTTCCTCCACTTCACAATGATTCTAAATGATTTTATCCAATACTTCATCTTCATCTTGAAGTTGTATAAAAGAGCTTCTACCTAACATCATAACCTGCACCATAGAATTAACTTCCTCGCCCTCTTCACCAACATGTGGCCATACGGGATTATCCTCGTCATGGGATGGTTGAGCAGGAGGATAAAGAGCAAGATTTTTGGTGTTTTTCCATTAGAAATGGTTATGTATCTTGTCTTGCATCCAATTTATGTATTTTTTGTTGCTAACCATGGCCTTCCAAGAATAATGGGATACTCGCCTAGTGTGGCTTTAAGAGAAAGAATCATGAAATCTGTTGGGTACTCCCATGAGTCTAGAATTACCACAAGATCCTCTACTATACCTTCAGGCTTAATAGTAGAACTATCAACAAGCTACAAGATAGTAGGAGTAGGTCTCATGCTTGCAAATTTTAGTTGTTGCGGAATATCCTTAGTCATTACATTTATTGTTACTCCCAAGTCAATCAGAGCATTCTTTATTTGGATCTCATTTATAACAACTCCTACCACAGGACTACCTGGGTCATTGTACTTAGGTACAGTCACTTTCCCAAGCATTATGTTAGCTAGTTGCCTCACCACATGAACCGTAGTGGGATTTCTTCTTCTTGCCTAGCTTCTTGAGGCATGCTTCCTTGATTGTCTTGCCATATATTGAAACATCTTTTATGGCTTGAAATAGGGGTATCTCGACACATATATGCTTCATCTAATCTATAATGTCAAAATTTGTGTCCTCCTTTTCTTTCTTCTTCTTGGAAACTTCCAATCTTTGAGGAAATAGGGGTGTTTGTGCAGTCTGCTTGACTCGGACTTGGTTGAATGGGGGTATTCAGAGGCTCCTCTTCTTCCACAAGAAGCTTAGTGATAATGGGTGTGGAAGGATTTGGTATAGTAGTTCCTAAATGCAAGTGGATGTCACTTACACTCACAACATATGCAAGGAATTGATTTGAATCAATAGAGTATACAAGCTACTGATGTGGTTTGTTATTTAGATTGGGTGTGGGTTAAGATGGTAGCTGAGTAGGTTTAGGTGGATTTGAGCTTGAATTAGTAGGAGGATGCATTATAGCAGGTTGTTGGGGCTGAGAAGGTGGTTGCATGTAGCTATTTGGATGGTTTGGCCATTGTTGTCCTCCCCTCCATTGATTTGTTTATTGCCAATTTCATAGGGGTGGTTGTCAATTTCCTTGAGGTTACTGCCACTGGGGTGGAGATTTTTGATGATTAGAATAGGTATTTGGAGGGTTACTCCAAGGTTTTGGTGGATATCCTCCATATTTAGATGGATATAGGGGTTTCCATTGGTTACCAAGTGAATAAGAATTGAAATATGGCCTAGCAAAAGAGAGTGGATCTAGTGGCATACCTTGTCTTGGATCCCAAAGCCTCCTTTGTGAAAAATAGTAGACTTAATCTTCTTCAATTTGAATTGGCTTAAAATTGGGTGTGATCTATTTGACTTCAATATTAGCTACCATCTTGCATCTACAATCCTTCTTTTGTCTGCAATGGGAGCAATACTCTGCCAATGTTGCCCCTGCCTCCTCATGTTTCTTCTTGGCCTAAAGTGTATCTAGCTAAGTAGTTAGATTTTTTATAATGCCTTGCTTGAAGTCTTCCAACAAATGAGTAATCTCCATTCTTGAAACTCCACTGGTAGATGACTTACCCATAGAAGATTGGTAAGCTCTCCCTCTCTTTGAAGCTACCCTAGAGTAGTTCTGGCATATCTTCTTGATATCCTCCCAAGGAACTTGGGAGATATATCCTCCTCCCACGAAGTCCAAGGCATTAGTGCAAATATCATTAATTCCTCTCAGGAAAAGCAACTTTTGTGAGTCTTCATTGAGTGTATGGTGTGGAGATTTTTGTAGGAAAAACAAAAACCTTGCAATGTAACCCTCTCATATTCCTTCTGCTACATCCTAAAAACGTCACCTCCTCTCATGTCACCACCCCTACAATACTCCTTGTATTTCTCAAGGAATTTTTTCTTCATGTCATCCCATGTCTCCACAATATCTCTACTTAGACTCATGAACCATTTTAATGTAGCTTCTTTCAGAGTGGTAGGAAATAGCTTAAGCCTATGGGCATCGGTGGTATAGTCATAACTCTTGCAGAGTATGTCAAATTTGAACAAGAATGTATCAGGATCTTCTATGACAAGTCCATAGAACTTAGGAAGGACTGAAGCAAGGATATTTTTGAGGTTGTCTACTTCATTCTGATGAGTAATGGGGAAAGGAAAATCTAGTTGGTTAGGTTTGTTTCTATTTGCATCACCCATGCCTGCTTGATGTAGTTCCAAAGCAAAGGGATTCTCAAGCTAATTTTGGTCTTCAAAGGAAACTTCAAAGCTAGTCAAATCAGGAAGCATCAAAAAAGGGGTGTGTATCTTCTTCTTCTCTTGGCAAGATTTGATATTCAACTAGCTAGAATGGATCAAGATTTTTAGGAAGGAATCTCCCATAAGCATCTCTTATACTTCCTCTATGCATGCAGTATCAACTCACTACTAGCCAACTCACACAAAGAATTGGTAAGGAATAAGGGGGGTCATTACTTCTTAAATGAAGGGTATACTAAGAACAAACTTTCAAAAATACTACAGCAAGAAAAACTATTAATGACTTAGAAGAACTCCCTAGTTTGATACCATACCTGACAACAGTGCCAAAAATGTTGGCCTCCTACAATGATTTAACAACTAAGCTCATATAGCTATAATTCAGAGATTTGACATCTAAACTAAATATCCATTTCAATCATCATGAAGGTGCATTTAACTTGTCAACCCAAGGACATGAACTTGAAATGGGTCAACACAGTAGGTGCACTAAGGATCCAAAGTAGCCATACTCATTCTACAATTAAGAAAAACATAATGTTGAAGGTAAATTGCTTAGAAAGAAATAGCATAAGTGTTGAACGTTAACCAACAACTATGCTAAGTTGAAATGCATGATGAAAACAAAAATCTAAGCAAACAAACAGGAAACTACTCTATCTACTTTGGCTAAAAGAATAGTCACAAAAATGGAATTTTAGTGGTTGTAGGAATAGTCGGTGTCAAATTCTTAACTAGTTACTTGAACAAAAATTAATAACTAAACTAAACTAAAAGATGAAATTCTCACCAAGTGGGCCCCCTTGGATGAGTATTCTCTACAACTAATGTAAACTCAAATGCACAGATTTATAACTTCATCTTATTCATTGGAAAACATGAGTACAATAGAGTAGTATAATTGTATTGTTGAAAACTAAGAATGCAAGTAAATCATCAAATCGTGCAACCTCCTGAGAAGGAGAATCTGACTCTTATTTATAGGAAAAGAAGCTACTAACTAAACAAGGCAGTCAACTCCACAAATTGGGAGGATGCCACTTTAAGAAAAATAGAGAAAGTGGAGAGGTGGTTATGCATGCATGGAATCTGGTTAGATGTGCTTGCCTCAACACAAATTTAGCACAAAAATAATGCCTATATTCACTCAACAACAATAAAGATCATTTACAAGGTGGTTACAATTCAATTTGCATGAGGAATCTCCTGTTGTTGATAGTCTTCCCTTCATTGACCTTTGCATGACCACTTTGTTAACCGTTATGGTGAATGACCAATTGGTAGAATCTTCTCGATTTAGTGACCTCAAATCATATCTACATTGCAATATTAGTACGCACAATAATTGCAATAATGTAGCTATCTTAAAGAACATTCATCAATCCACATGTAGAATTAACATAAATAGTCCATATAACATGTTAATGTCATTAAAGATTTGTAGATATAAAATTAGGCCCAATGTCTATGGTTTTGAGGAAATATCAACATTCAAACATCAAGGTTCATGACAATTTCAACAGATAGATCATAAATTCTACCAAAATTAAACCATAAACTAGACTCATCAAACATGGAAGAATGATTATACAGATAGAAGAAGGTTTATGACACAAAAACCACACCTGTATCCAAGCACCAATAGGGGTGAAAAGGGTCATCCAGTCACACATAGTATTATCACTTGGGAACACATCACAAAACACACACACAAAAGATCAAGAAGATGCCTCCTCCTAACATTGATCGACCAAGAGGTCATCTGCTTCCCACTCTAGATCATCTTAGGGGGAAGGAGGATGAGCCTGTAGTGGTGGGATGTTAAGAGGAGGAGAATTCATCCCTCTCATAACAAGGGCTAAGGAAGAGGGCCCCGCAAGGTCTTCTTCGTCGAGCTCTTGTGGAACTAGGGTTAGTGATTTTGTGAAGATTATTGATAAGGCCAAAACTTCATCCATAGAGTTAAACATGCACCCTACAAGAGCATCACGTTTAACTTTAATGGATGGGGTGGGTTGTGCCTGAGATTCATTACTAGGTTCACTAAACAACTCGAGAGCAGTGATGAACTCAAGGGAAGCCGAGACTAGTTCCATCACTAGGACAAAACAAGTCAACATGAGACCTCCTTGTGAAGAAGGTGGGCTCCTTTTATGTCTCCTATTTCCAAAAGGATCACACTCCACCTTTTGTTTCATCAGAGGAGATGAAATCCCCACAGACGAGGCTAGAGGTGTGGAGGAAGAGGAGGAAATAACCGTAGTGTATACAACTAAGGTATTAGTCATGTCCATGGGATTTAGAAAAGGCTAGATATCCAACATCAAAGGCAACTCCACTGAAGGAGTGATGAACACCTATACCCCCTTGGGGTTAGGTGCATTCGTACTTGCGTCATAAGTGATGTGAAACTAGACAAAAGGGAATCAGAGGGAAGAAGAGAGGGAGACACTGTGGGAGGCCCTAAAGTAGGGGTGGTTGTCTCTTCCTCCTTCCTTTGTGAGGTGGCTTTCTCAGCCAGGAGATTCTTTCGCTAGTGCTTGTGCTCGCATGCAAGATGGTTTCTACGACTCTTTGAGTTGGAGGCTAGAGGTTGCGAAGGAACAAAAAGCTCCTACTCAACCATGGGAACATCCATTGCAGTCATCTCTAGCGGAGGACCGAATTCTTGTACAAGAGGAGTAGGCTGAGGAGTAGTGGGGGGAGTCAAATCAAGTGCCTCAACAGTGGGCCTCTTCCTATTCATTGCTTTAGGAGTAGGAGTGGTAGGAGGCCATGGATCGAATTCCCTTTAGGAATATTTCTTTTTACCATATAAGTAATACCATGGTCTATGGTATTCATTAGGAAGGTCTGAGATCCTGAACTTGGGCCTGAGCCAAGGAGGTATCATCAGACTTAGTGAATAACCTTCGGATTGACTCATCCAATACTCCTCCCAAGAAAGGGGATAGGACAAGGCAGTCTGAAAAAAGGCAACCTTCTCTTTTCCTTTACAGGAAGGAGAGGGAGCCAATGTGGACTTCTCCTCTCCCTTCTGGGAAGGGGGATTGGTCAATGTAGGCTTCTCTTTCTCCTCTCGGGAAGAGGAGGCGACTGACTATTGTATCATAGGAAGGGTCAGTTTTGGTTGTCCCTTGCCCTGAGACTTATACTTTACATAATTCTTGCAAAGTAGGTCCATTCTCAGAGGAAGCAGACTAACTAGGGTGGGCCAAAAGTGATCCAATAGATATCCACCATGGGAAACCAAGGGTTGGTATCCAGTGTCATGCATTACATGCACGACACCTTTGTGGGAAAATTTTAAACATTTTTGAACAACAGAGGTGATTTCGTTCATGGAAGCCAACTAGGATACGCCTAGCTTCAGCCTAATTAAATTTGACTCTGGAATAAATAAAAAACCGTGTCAACAGCCCTAGTTCCAACTAGGACAAACAAAGTTATCAAGTCATATGGTTTGAGACACATATCATCATGTGTACATATGGTAGATTTTGTTTCTCTGTATTCTTCCCTTTGTAATGAATTTAATACTAATGTTTCTTCTGTAATGACATTCACACGACTCACAGGGTCCACCAAGACCCCCATCACAATGTTAGCATTGAGGTGAGCGGGAATCTAGAGGGGAGAGGGCTTATTGTTTAAGGGAAAATCTTGTGACATGAATGTTATGTCTAGAGAACTAGGTGTAGGTAGAGCAGTGGACATCACCATGACCATGTTAACATAGGCCTCAAGTTGAGTAATAGAATCAATGGGATCAATAATCATGTTAGCAAAATGTGACAAAAACGGGTCTGTGTATATCTACAATTCACTATTAGCTCTCGCCACTGATTTATTAGCATTTTGTTTACTCCCATTGAGACAAATGGTACCATCCTCGATGCAATCTTGTATCTCATGACACAACTGCATACAACATTCGGTATCATTTCCATTAACTCAATGGTGTTGACAATAAGTGCTTCCATCATACCAACTAGGGTAAGGCTCGTTAAGAGGCTTAAGACTTGGCAAGGTTACGATCTTATCCTTCAACAACTTTTGTAAGATAGAAGAATAAGATTTTGATAACTTTGTGAAATTTTAGTTATGTCTGAGGCCATTGTCATTAGCAGTGACTACTACATTTGTAACAGCCTTTCCTTTTCTAGAGATTGATATGATGGATTTTCCCTCATAATGGGAGTGCGAGGAGGATCCCCCGAACTAAACAATCATCTATTGGTACTTTTGTAGGGCCACACACAAATGTGAGAAAGAAGGGTACTTCATAAAAGCAAATTTCTCTTACCAAGGCCTTTGTAAGTTACCTATGAATACCTTTTGTACATCAAAATCAAGCAGCTGATACTAGATTTGTGAAAGGAGCACTTGATAGTGTGCTATGAAATTAGTGTTTTTTTGTTGTCTCCTTGTTTACATCGGACAAGATTTGAGAAGGTCATTTTTAGTCCAATGTTAGCTTGAAATTGTCTAAGGAATTGGTTTACAAATTGGTCAAATGAGAAAATAGAATTGTCAGGCAAGGAACAATACCATTCTAGTGTTGTATCCTTGAGTGATTGATGGAATAATTTTTCCATTAATGCATTGTGGTGGAACAAATTTGTGCACAAGGCATTAAAGGTGGATACATGTGTTTAAAAATCTCCTTTACCACCATATTTTTCAAACTTAGGGATCTCCATTCCTTGAGGGAAGGGAGTGTTCAGAATTGCAACCAACAACGAGCTATGCCAGAAGAAGGGTTGAAATATAGGCTGGGTAGAGGCTTGGGAGAGACTCGCCAACTGGCTCTTCATCTTACCAATATTCTTAAGAAGAGTATTCAAAATAGGGTCATTCAAAGATAGAGGGCAAGAGGAACCTCCTCTGGAACCACTACCAAAGCCACCTCCAAAATCGCCACCGGTGTGACCTCCACTAGAACCAATACCAGAGCCACCACCACCGATAGGGCCTTCGTCGGAACCACCTCTGCTTCCGGAGCCACCACCATGACCTCCACTAGAACCACTTCCACCAGCACCACCTTCTCTGCCAAATCCACTACCACTACCAAAGCCTCCACTACTCATCCCACCAAAACCTCCACCACTAGAAGTGACAGGGGGTGAAGCTAAAGCCCAAGGGGACCATGTTTACTTTGATAGTTTCAGGTTTTTTAGAGATAGAAGGGATGTTGACAGAAGGGATCACATTAGCCATGTACATAGATAATTGTCCTTCATAATCTTCAAAAGTGGATCCTCGCATAATGCTAGGAGTGTTCGAAGGAGCACATGCTTTTGTCAAACTAGTAAGACACTAGAAGTTCTAAGCCTGTTCGATCATTTTTTATCATGTACTTTAATTCACTAATGACTTGAGCGGCCCTAGCCGTCTTTAGATTCCTTTCCAAGTGATTTTCTAAGGAACCCAACCCTTTACTAAAGGTAGAGACATATTCCAAAGGGATTTGAATAGCCTCATACTTGTCCATTGGCGATGGTGTAAGAGATGTAGGAGGAGTGGGGATGTGATCGGTCTCATCGGAGAACCCTACCTCACCCTTTGACAACTACTCCTGCATGGCCACACTAACGGTGGGACCAGAGAAAAGGCTTGTAGAGAAACCAGTTGTGACCTTTGTCCTTTCCATCAGGAGGTGTCGTACACTTCTCCTAACAATATACCCAAAAGTTGTGGACTAGGTTGTTATGCTTATAAACCTTCACAACACTTGGGAATACAATGGTCGCGAAGTACACAGGAGAGGTCTCAACACCAACAGATGAACAGACGTTGGTTCACATTGAGTTCCTGGGCAGGGGGAGGAGCCCTGGTCATAGAGACCAAAACTGGAATCTTGGGACAATAATGATGAGGACTATGGATCCAGCTAATCCTCTATAGACCAAAATGTGGAAGTGGAGACTGAAATGAGCTAGTTTTTAAGGTTCAACACCACTAATACCTCGGGGAAGCTACAAATTGGGTTACTGGGATGACGGTACCCAGAATCTCACCGAGAGCCCAATGTTAAAGCGTTTATGGAGCATAAAACTAAAAAGAGAGTTGAAGTTTAGAAAAACAAGCTAACACAACCTAATGACACTACTAAGGAGCCAAAAGCTCTGTCTATAAAATGTAAAATAATATGCTAATATATGATAAAGTAAAACACAAGAGTTAAAAAGGGTGTAGAATGATCTCACAGAATTTGTTCACCAGGGATAGCTCAAGAAACATTATATACAAAGAGGAAAGGAAAAATTGTTGGTGGGGGTTGTATAGGTTCTCAGTTAGACCATTTAGATGTTTCCACCTCCCACGGACAATAAAGAAATTATGATAAAAGAAAGTAATATAATAAGAACAAACACCTGGAAACAATAGGAAATGGTAACCTCAATAAGTAATAGAGAAAGGAATGGGAAGCACCTCAAAATCAAAGAGCGCTCGAAAGGTAATGGAGGGAGATAATGAGGAATATTGAACCTCTGCTACAATGTGGTGTTGTCCTGCTCTAAAGTGATGGGTGAAGTAATTGTTTTCTATAGATTGTAAAGTGTTGCTAGATAAAGAATGGAACTAGAATGTGAAGATTAAAAGGACGGGATGCAAAAGTTATGAAGCAATAGAAAAGGGAAGGGAGGGTGAAAGGAGATGAAAAGAAATATTATATTGAGTCTTTGAGATAGAGCAGTAAGTTAACATAATGAAATTGCTTAATGCTTCGCGGAGCTCTAGTGTGAGGAATCTTCGAGGGGATGTAAAGTAGGTCATGTAAGAACATCTATGTGCCATGTGGGAATCCTCGACAAAAAATCCCCCATTGACACACAAAATAGGTGCCAAGTGGAATGAAGGAAGTAGGCTTATGTATAATTTATCCTTTGAATTTGGTTTTCTAAAGTGGAGAAAGGAAAAAAGGGGAATTTGCATAAGGGGTGCAAATTCACTCCTATACAACTTCAAATCCTTACCAGCATAGCAGCAAATCCTAAAGAAAAACCCGAAGCAAAAATAGAATACCTGTAAGCCTTTCTTAATTATAATTTTCTCAATATCCTCAACATATGTAGCCAATAATCATCATTCATGACATCCATGACAACAACAACTAGTAGGCAACCAATTAACCAGTTGACATAAATCACAACACCTTCATTCTTGCAATAATCTCCCCCTTTGTCATTGATGGCAACACATGAAGTGAAAAAATATCAAAGACAACACAACAACTCTAAAAACACTTTCTCATGATTTTGCTTTCTCCCCCTTAGTAGATACTCTTCTCTAGATAAACTTTTTCACATGATACTCTTCTCCCCCTTTGACATCAATGGCAAAGGAAAAAGATGTTTTACATTGATTTCTTCCTTTGACATTAAAAACCTTACGAATACTGAATACTCCCCCTTAGGAGTGTACCCAACACAAGAAAACACAAGACACTAGCTACTCCCCCTAAGAGGTAGCCACCAAACATCAATCCAAAAGAAAGAAAGATCCAAAGATCCACTAGACTGATGCATCTCCATATGAATCTAGTTTAAGTAAGGAGGGAAAATAACCCCTAACTTCCCCCAAAGATACTCAAAAGTATCTTGAGGAAGATCCTTTGTAAATATGTCAACAACCTTATCCTTCATAGGTAGATACTCAAGCTTTACTTCATTTTCCACAATCTTTTCTCTCAAAAAGTGATACCTTATTGATATGTGTTTTGTCCTTGAGTGCATCACTAGATTCTTTGAAATGTTAATTACACTTGTATTATCACAAAAGATAGAAATAGGATCATCATACATTACTATGGTGTCTTTCAATGTCTATCTCATCCACAACCCTTGTGTAAAATAAGATGTTGTAGCAATATACTCAACTTCTGCAATGGATAAAGAAACTAAATCTCACTTTTTACTCAACCATGACACCAATCTGCAACCAAGAAAGAATGCACCACCACTTGTACTCTTTCTGTCATCAACATAGCCAGCCCAATTTGCATCTATATAAGAACTTAATGTAAAATTAGTATCCCTAAGATACCATAAGCCATAATCCAGAGTGTCATTCAAAAATCTAAATATCCTCTTAACAACAATAACATGTGTTTCTTTAGGGTCTTCTTGAAATCTAGCCACAAGACATGCTGCATGCATGATGTCCAGTCTAGTAGCAGTTAAATATAACAAACCTTCAATCATAGATCTATACTTGCTCTAATCAACCTTAGGTGAATCATCATCTTTCCTCAATTTGTAGCCAATCACCATAGGAGTGCATACAGGTTTGGAACCATCCATTCCAAACTTCTTCAAATTTCTCTTACATACTTTGACTGTGAAATAAAAATCACTTTCTCTTTTTGGCTAATTTGCATACCAAGAAATAAATTCATCTCACCAAACATAAACATCTCAAACTCTTTTTGCATCTCTTCAACAAACATCTTACACATTGTTTTATTCCCTCCAAAGATAATGTCATCAACATATACAACCACTATCAAGATTTTGTCATTTTCAATTTTGAAGTACAAATTACTATTTGTCGTGCCTCTATTAAAACATTGTTGAATCAAATACCTATCCAACCTCACATACCAATCTCTAGGATCTTGCTTCAATCCATATAAATCTTTCTTCAATCTATAAACCATATTCGATTAATCTAACGACTGAAATCCTTTTGGTTGTTCCATGTACACTTCTTCTAACTCTCCATTTAGAAATGCAGACTTTACATCCATCTGATAAACTTCAAAATCTTTATGAGCAAAAAAAGCTAAAAATATTTTGATAGCTTCTATCCTAGCCACCAGAGCAAAGGTTTCTTGAAAATCTATACCTTATACTTGTGAGTAACCCTTACACACAATTCTTGCTTTATTTCTAACTACTTTTCCATTCTCATTCAACTTGTTTCTAAATACCCATTTTGATCCGATTATGTTCTTATCTACTAGTCTAGGGACCAATTCCCAAGTCTGATTCTTCTCAATCTACATAAGTTCTTCTTCCATAGCTTTCATCCAATTCTCATCATTACATGCTTCAGTTACTATCTTCGGTTCAACTTCATATAGTAAACACAGATTTATTTCACCAATAGTAGCTTTGTTTCTTGTCATTACATCCTTCCTCTTGTCTCCAATGATTTGAATTTCTAAATGATCCTTTTGCACATATTTAAGTGTCTTTGGGGACACCACTAGAGCTTCTTCTTCTTCATCCTACTTATCATATTCTTGCTTCTCCTAATCTTCCACAACTTCTACTTCTACACAATCAGGTTCATCTGACACATATCCATCAACTTCAATTGGATTCTTCAATGCTTCATCCACCTTGACATTCGTGCTCTCTACTATCATTCTCAACCTTTTATGAAAAAATTTGTAAGTTTTTCTTCTAGTAGAATATCCAAGGAAGATACATTTATCACATCTAGCATCAAGCTTCCTTAAATTTCATTCATTCCGTCTGATATAACATTTACTTCCAAACACCTTGAAATGCCTGACAATAGGAATTCATCCACACTATAGCTCATAGGGGGTCTTAGTATTGTTAGCTCTTCCTTGAACTTGATTGAACACATAAACAGTGTGAATAGCTTATCTGTAGTAAACTTCTGGCAGACTAGCCTCTATAATCATTGATCTAGCAACTTCTTGAATTGTTCTATTCTTTCTTTCAACAACTCCATTTTGCTGAGGATTTCTAGGAGTAGATAACTGTCTTTTTATTCCATGAACTTCACAATACATGTTAAACTCATTGGAGTTGAATTCACCACCTCTTTCAAGCCTCAAACATTTTATTCTCAAATTTTCTTCATTCTCAACCATAGCCTTAAATGTCTTGAATCTATCTAATGCATCAGAATTCTCTCTAAGAAAATTAACCCATGTATATCTAGAGTAATCATCAATCAAAAGCATAAAGTACCTTTCACCTTGTAGAATTTTCACTCTTGTAGGACCACAAAGATCTGTATGAATCAAATCCAATAGTCTAGTAGTAGATTGTTCTTTTAATCTAAAGTTGTTTCTAGCTTGCTTTCCAAATTGACAATTCCTACAAATGAAATTAATAGGCTTTGTAATCCTTGGTAAATCTCTCGCAACTTGTATTGACTAATTCTTGCCATATTATCAAAATTCATGCAAAACATTCTCCAGTGCCATAACCAACTGTCATTGATCTAAGTCATAAAGCAACGTCCATCAACACCCTTGAATTGATAAATATTTCCTTCAGATTTATTTCCTACAAAAATCACAGTTTTGGATCCTTTCCTAATTTCACAACTCTCATCTTCAAATACAAGATTATATCCTTTACTACACATATTTCCAACACTCAAGAGATTATGCCTCAAACCCTTAACATAGTAGACGTCATCAGTATTATGCTTTCCATCAAAACTTACTCAACCTATCCGACAAATCTTAGCACCACTATCATCTCCAAATTTAACTAAACCTCAATAATATTTTTAAACTTTAAAAAACTTAATCTTATCACTAGTCATGTGATGTGAACAACCACTGTCAACAACCTAGTACTTTTCTTGTTTAGTATGTAGGGCAAAGATCACAGTATTTTCATCTTTCTCTGGAGGACTCTCATTCACCTGTCCTTTAGTGTTAGCAAGATTAGATTCATCTTTTATAACCAAGAACAAGATTTCATTATCATCAAAATCTCCATAATCAAACTCTTCATTAGAAATACCAACATCTCCATTTACATAATATGCTTTATTAATCTCCTTCCCTTTGTTTTCTTTGCTCAACCTATGTTTATTCTTCTTAGCTCTTTCTAAACATCTTGAAGCATAATGACCCTATTTTTACTTATGAGATAAAAGATAATCAATACATAATTCTATTGGAAGCTTGTTGGTGTTGTCTTTGATGTCAACCCCTAGCATTGGAGTTGTTATAAGCTTGGATTTGTTAGTGTTGTCAACATAATATTGTTGGTGTTTTCATTGTTGTCAACTTTCCATATAGCTATGGAAATTACTGGAGTCTGCTTATGTTGATGAGATTTTGGTAGTATGGATATGTTGTGGTTAATATGAAGTGTTTTAGCTGTTGTATATGTGTTCATGAGGTGTTAGTAGTGTTGTAGTTGCAATTGGTTCACTTGGTTTCCAAGTGCTTTTGAGAAAATTTGAATAAAAGAGATTATAGTGTGACAAAGTGGTGTTCAATGTTGTGCTCCAAATTTCTTCATGTTTGAAGTTATGCTTGTGTGGTTTGGATATGTTGATCAAAGGTGTTTATAGGTGTTATATCCAGAGTTGCAGGTTTTGGATTGTATGATAGTGAAAGTTGTGTTCACCAGTGTGTGTGTCTATGAAGAAGGTTGTTTGGGAGAACTGCGATTGCTCTGCATTTCTTCGCATTGGAGTATCTTGTCTTGCATATTTGGGGAAGAGCTTATACTATCTATAACTCATTCCCTCAAGGTTTTAGGCACTGAGGTGTTCCATTAAGTTGGTTAGTGATTTGGATGTCTGTGCCAATGTGTTTGGTTGCACAAAATGATGGTGTTCTCAATTTCAAGTGGTTGTGGTAGAGTTAAAGAATATTCTAACAATGCTAGAATGTTCCAAGATATTGTATGGATGTTTTAGATTTTTTTTATGTGGCCTGTAAAATTTTCTTCAAACCTTGTTAAGCACGAACTTAATTGTTAAGGGCATTAATACAAGTTTGGCTGACTTGGCATGTTAGCGCTAATTGTGGAGGTGGTGTGTTGTTTGTGGAAGTGTGGAAAAGTGTTTGGTGTGGACCTATTTTGTAATTGCACATTTAAGGTGCATAGTCCACCTTGGAGAATGTTTTCAAGGTTGTGGATGGTATATAAGCAAGGTAAATCATTGGGGATGGGTGTAGATCCGTAGGAGTGTGAAAGATGCAAATGTAATTAAGTGTGGTGATCTGAGTGTGACCTTAATGTCTATGACTTTCAAGTAGTGAGCAGAAGGGTCTACATATGTAGTGTACTTGAAGTTATTGAAGGTAGTGAGTTGGAGGTTGCGAATGGTTCGAAGTTGTTGTGGTGGATCTTCCTGTTGCTCTAAGATGGAGTTCTCTTTGTAACAGTTACTTTCTTTCTTCTTTTTAATTTGGTAGTGAGCCATTGGAATTGAGCCCTTCTTTATTTTGGGAAATGAGTCCTTTGGTAGTAAGCCTATTATATTCAATGTTGCAATTCATTTATATAGTGAGTTGATCCTCACCCTGGTTTTTCCCTTCTTGGGTTTTCCACATAAATTTGGTGTTCTATTGTGCATGGTGTTTTGATGTGTTGTTGTTTCACTTGTTTGCTTTCATGCTAAATCCAATTAAGGGTTTACGGGATAATAAATATCTAAATGTTAATGAGGGTTTTGATGTTTTAATGTACAATTGGTTCACCCTCCTCTTAGTTGTCCTACACATCTAATAATTGCTATCAAAGAAAGGTTCTTTAGAAGAAGCTTAACTGTTTGAGGTATATCTGGATGGCACATAGGAAGGAGGCTCCCTTATTTGATGGGATGATTTATGCATTTTGGAAAACCTAGATGGAAGGTTTCCTTGTTTCCCAAGGGTTTGGAGTCTGGAAGTTAATTGAAGATGGATATGCAATTCCTACTAATGGTTCAACAATTGATGATGATATCAAGGCATATGAGAACAATGGAAAAACAAGGAAAGCTCTTTTGAGTGGTCTTGCTGATTTAGAACTTGTGAACGTTATGGGCTACAAATCTAGAAGAACCTGGAAAGTATCTATGAAGGAGATGATAAGGTCAAGCAAGCAAAGATGAAAATTTTTAAGAATACGTTTGAAACCAAAGGATTTATGAAGATGAAGATATTGCAAGCTACATGCATAGATTGGATGAAGTTTTCAATTCCATAAATGGCCTCAATGGAAAATTAGAAGAGTATGAGGTAGTAGATAAGGTATTAATAACTCTTCCTAAATCTTATAGCTCTAAAGTTTATATTGTTGAGGAAGCTCGGGATTTAGATCATTGAGATCAGTTGTTTGGTGCTTTAACTACTTTTGAATTGAGAGTGATTGGTCAAAATGATTCAAGAAAAGAGACTACTTTTAAAGCTAGCAAAACTAAGAAGGATGATGAATTAAATCCAAATGAGCTTGATGAAATGGAAGCAAATTTTGTAAGAAGATTGAAAAAGAGCATTGAAAAATATAGAGGTAAGTTACCTTTCAAATGTTTTAACTACGAAAAGATAGGTCATTATGCTCAAAGATGTCCAACCAAAGTTTCAAATGATAAATATAAGGATAATAAAGGTAAATATATCAAGAGAATTTATTGTGTTAAAGAAGAGGTTAACATATCTAATAATGAATTTGACTACTCAAACGATGAAAATTATGAATGCTTGTTCATGGATTTGAATGTTGGAACTAATTCTACTGACTCTAAAAGATGTACAAAGAAAATTGTCTCAAAAACAAGTCACAACATCAAAGGGACTATGTGACTACTTTTCATGTTATAGAGGAGAAAAACCATTGGATAATTGACAACGGATGCTCAAATCATATGAAAAGTGATAAGAGTAAGTTTGTTAAACTTGAGAAGTTTGAAGGTGGTCTTGTTAAGTTTGGTGATGATACATTTGCTAAGATATGTGGAAAACGTTCAATTAGTTTTGATGGAAAGCATAACACAAATGATGTTCTTTATGTCAAGGGTCTCTGACATAATCTTTTGAGTGTAGGATAAATGTGCAGCAAAGGATATAATCTTTTAGTTTAGGACGGTGGTTGTGAAATCAAAAAATAAAGATCTAAAACTATATTTGTTGCAGGAACAAGGACATATGGGAATGTTTATCAACTCAATGGTGCTAATGGTAAATGCTTTATGACTCAAATCAATAAAAGTTGGCTATGGAATAGAAGAATGTGTCACATCAATTTTGATAACCTAGCAAGGATCAACTCTACTCAAGCTGTGAGAGATCTGCGAAGAATTACAAAGCCTACCAATGTAGTTTGCAAGGAAAATCAAGTTGGGAAGCAAATAAGAAAGAGGTTTGATATCAAAGAATAATCTATCACATGACCTTTGGAATTGGTGCATACAAACCTATGTGGACCTACAAGAATTGGAAGCTTTCAAGGTGATAGGTATTTCACATTGTTAATTGATCATTACTCTACAATGACTTGTGTAACTTTTCTCAAAGAAAAATTAGAAGCTCTAGACAAGTTTAAATAATTTAAAGCTATGATTGAGAATGAAATGGATATGAAAATCAAGTGCTTAATGTTTAATAGAGGTGGAGAGTTCACCTCCAATGAGTTTAAATTTTTTTGTGAAGATCATGGGATAAAGAGGCATTTTTCAGCTCCTAGAACTTCTTAGCAAAATGGAGTTGTGGAAAGAAAGAATAGGATAGTTCAGGAAGCAACAAGGAGAATGACGAAGAAAGAAAATCTATCAGATGTCTATTAGAGAGAAGCTATTCACACTACAGTATACATATTGAGTAGAGTAAAAGCAAGAGTAAACAGTTCAAATACTCCCTATGAACTATGGTATGAAAGAAATCCTATTGTTAAATATTCAGAGTGTTTGGAAGAAAATGTTATATTAGGAGAGATGAAGAAAACTTGGGAAAGTTTGATGCAAGATCATATGAAGGAATCTTCATTGTATATTCTACAAGCAAGGCTTACAGGAGTGCCGCTCGAGAACTAAAGATAGTTAAAGATCACGAAGTGTCGAAATCAGATAAAGCTATCACCGATAGAAGGATATCATCCCGATGATCCTGAGTTGAAGGTCGGATTCGGGCAAATGAACCGAAGAATCGGCTGAAGATTAAATCGGTAATTGTCGACAAAACATATTATTCATCATTATCCGGGCTCCGGGTATGGTCAGGCTTATCTCGAGATAAAATGGACAAATCGCTTTTAGAATTAGTCCCAAGACCAACAGAAACAAGAATGTAATAGGAACTAAGTAGATTTCTAAAACAAGTTGAGCGAGAATGCAAAGGGAAGTTGTTAGAGACTAGGCTAAGACTTTTGTGTGGGAGCTGCCTCACAAGTGAAAGGAATAGATTTTGAGGAGACATTTTTCTTTTTGATGAAAGCGGGAGTATTGGAGTATTAGGATGTTTTTAGCCTTTGCAACACATAAGGATTTCAAGGTCTATCAAATGGATGTGAAATCCACTTTCTTGAATGGTGAGTTGGAAGAAGAGGTGTATATTGAATAACCAGAAGGTTTTCAGTTATCAAATAATCCTAATATCATTTGTAGATTGAAGAAGGCATTGTATGGACTCAAGCAAGCTCCCAAAGCTTGGTATCAAGATTGGATAGGTACTTGTTGTAGCAGGGATTCAATATAAGATACCTGAGATGAAGTAATATTCTTTTTAAAGTTGGGGATCAAAAGGCATCTTGATTGTGGTTGTGTATGTTATTGGTATAATCTTTGGAAAAATAAAAAGAGACAATATTACAAAGAAGTTCTAAAGAGATTGCAAAATGGGTACCCCAGATATCAATAATTTCAGCAAGGCTAAAATCAGTCAGACTAGATCAAAATAAAAAGAAGTTCGGATAGCCAGGTATGGTCGGATTCGGGTCGTCAGTGATCTTTCAGAAATTAAGTCGTCAGATATCATGCGTAATCGCGGTTGTCTGTGGCCAAATTTCTAAGAGATCTAAAGAGGAATCACATGTGGCAGCAATAAATAGGATATTTAGATATATGTAGGGCACTCCATACTATGGTCTATGGTATCCAAAGGATACTGATTTCTTTTTAAGTGCCTATATTCATGCAAATTGGGCAAGTTGTGTGGATGAAAAAAGAAGTACAAGTGGAGGTTCTTTCTTTCTTGGAAGCAATTTGGTTTCTTGGTTAAGAAAAAAACAAGATTTAGTATCTTGGTAGAGTATATTACTGTGGCATCTTGTTGCACACATGTGTTGTGGATGAAGCAAACATTGAAGGATATCAGTTCTATATCATATAATGAACTTATTTCTATCTTTTGTGATAATACAAGTGCTATCAATATATCAAAGAATCCGATAATCCATTCAACGAAAAATCATATCTCAATTCGGTATCACTTTTTAAGAGAGAAGGTTGCAAAAAAAAGGTGAAGTTGGAGTATGTGCCTGCAAAGGATCAAGTTCTAGATATTTTTACTAAGGCTCTTCCTAAAGATACATTTAAGTATCTTTGGTAGAAGTTAGGGTTTATTTCCCCTCCTTTTCTCAACTAGATGCATAAGATTGTGCATCAGTCCGATGGAGCAATTCAAGATTTATTCTTTTGTTCTAGACTGATGAAGGCTACCTTTTAGGGGGAGTAGGTAGTAGCATTGTTGGTTGATGAAGTCAAATGAAGCATATTTTGTGCCCCTAAAAGGGAGAGTGTAGAAAAGTAAGTGAAGTTGCTTGTCGGTGTTGCAATGGGTGTATGCAGATGTCAAAAGGAAAGATTCTATGCAAATGATGTGTCAAAGGGGGAGAGAAGGAGAGTTTAATATAGGAAAGAGAGTTTGATGAGCTTATGACCCTTTGCTATTAATGTTAAAGGGGGAGAGAGTTGGTTAAAAAACCATAGTTCAAAAGAGAATATGGCCTGAAGACCATAGGGGGAAAGAGTGTTCAAGAGCAAGATAATGAAAATATGAAGAGTGAGAGATGCCCTAGTCAGGAGTATTGCTTGTTGCAAAGTTACTATTGGTGTCCTCTTATTGTTGATGGTTTTTTAGAACTAATGTTTCCATCAATGACAAAGGGGGATATTTTGGAAGCTTGTTGGTGTTGTCATTGATGTCAACCCCTAGCATTGGAGTTGTTGGAAGCTTGGAGTTTTTAGTGTTGTCAATACAATATTGTTGGTGTTGTCATTGTTGTCAACTTTCAATATAGTTGTGGAGATTATTGGAGTTTGCTTGTGTTGATGAGATTGTTGGTAGTATGGATATGTTGTGGTTAATATAAAGTGTTTCGGATGTTGTAGATGTGTTCGAGAGGTGTTAATAGTGTTGTAGTTGTAGTTAGTTCACTTGGTTTCCAAGTGCTTTTGAGAAACTTTGAATAAAAGAGATTACAATGTGACAAAGCGGTGTTCAGTGTTGTTCTTTGCATTTATTCATGGGTGAAGTTATGCTTGTGTGGTTTAGATATGTTGATTAGAGGTGTTCAAAGGTGTTACAACCAGAGTTTTAGGTTTTGGATCATATGACAATGAAAGTTGTGCTCACTAATGTGTGTGTTTGTGAAGAAGATTGTCAGGGAGAAATGAGATTTCACCGCATTTCTTTGCATTTCTCCACATTAAAGTATATTATCTTATGTATTTTGGGACAAGCTTATACCATCTATAACTTCCTTTCCTTGAGGTTTCAAGTTCTGAGGTGTTCCATGAATTTGGTTAGTGAGTTGAAAGTTTGTGCCAGTATGTTTGGTTGCACAAAATGATGGTGTTCTTAGTTTCAGGTGGTTGTGGTAGAGTTGCAAAATATTTTGATGATGCTAGAATGTTCTAAGATGTTGTATGGATATTATGGAGTGTTGTTATGTGGTATATGAAGTTGTCTTCAAATCTGATTAAGTTTGAACTTAATTGTCAAGGGAATTAATATAGGTTTGGCCAACTTGGTGTGTTGGCACTAATTGCAAAAGCCAGTGTGTTGTTTATGGAAGCATGGTGAAGTGTGTTTTGGGTCCTAGTTAACCCATGGTGTGGTCGTCCTCCACTTCTTTCCATCGTGAAGTGTTTGGTGCCGACCTATTTTATAATTGCATGTTTGAGGTGCATAGTTGATCTTAGAGAATGTTTTCAAGGTTGTGTATGGTATATAAGCAAGGTAAATCATTGGAGATGGGTCTAGATCTATAGAAGGTGTGTGAAATATGAAAATTTGATTAAGTGTGGTGATTTGAGTATGAGCTTAATTCCTATGACTTTGAAGTAGTGAGCAAAAGGGTCTACATTTGTAGTGTACCTAAAGTTACTGAAGGTAGTGAGTTGGAGGTTACAAATGGTTCAAATTTATTATGATGGATCTTCTTGTTGCTTTGAGATGGAGTTCTCTTTATAATAGTTCCTTTCTTTTTTCTTTCTAATTCAACAGTCAGCCCTCCGATAGTGAGCCTATAGTATTCAGTGTTGCAATTCATTTATATAGTGAGCTAATCCTTAGTGTGGATTCCCTTTGTGTGTTTTCCATGTAAATTTGGTGTTCTATTGTGCATGGTGTTTTGATGTGTTGTTGTTTCACTTGTTTACTTTCATGCTAAATCTGATTAAGGGTTTAAGGTCTAATAAAGATCTAAATTTCAATGAAGGTTTTTATGTTTTAATGGACAACTAATTCACCCCCCCTCTTAGTTGACTTGTGCATCTAAAAAATTCTTCTTTATCTTGCAGATTACTATGAAGAGTTTATGAAAAAAGATAAATTTACACGATACCATCTAATAGGTTCATTACTTTATATAGATGTGATATCCTTTTCGTGTCTAAATATTTACTTTAGATGCATGTTTATGAGTGATACATATTGTAAGATACATGATCGTTCTAGTATTCATGTACACCCAAAGCAAGTATAAAAAATAATGGTGAAATTTACATCTCCATATCATTTTCCATTTATTCTTTCACCATTTGAGAAGAATATCTTAATACATATACATATTAATAAATGGTGCAATCTTATGCAATCTTGGGATAATTCCCCTAGTCTTTTTACCTATCCCTTGGATACTTTT
>VDFB02193867.1:201665192-201690063 GCA_007258455.2 Sequoia sempervirens
AAAGAGCTTCACAACAAAATGGAGTAGTTAAAAGAAATAATAGAATTGTTTAAGAGATGGCTAGATACATGATGAATGAATACAAGGTTCTTGACATGTTTTGGAAAGATACGGTGTACACGACAATTTATATCCTTAACTGAGGCAAAATTAGAGAAAATAATAATAAAACACCATATAATAATGGAAGGGAAAGTTTGCATCCGTGAAATACTTCAAAGTGTTTGGAAGTCCTTGTTCTATTAGAAGAGATGAAGAATATTTAGAGAAGTTTGATGCAAGGGTAGATGAAGGAATAATTTTTTGGCTACTCTTCAAGGAGGAAGGCCTGCATATGCTTCAATAAGAGATTGCATAAAATGGTTGATAGCACAAATGCAAAGATAAGTGAGGAGAGAAAATAGCAAGATGAACCACAAGAAGATAGCTATCCTCATGAAGAAAGATACAAGGAAGATGTAGAGAAAAGTGAAGATGAAATAGTTGAACAAAGGAACACCAAGGCATCAATGAAGACACCATCTAATTTTGTTCAAAGGAAACATCTTGAACATTTGATAATAGGAGATGATGGGGCCAACATAATAAGAAGAATGGTAAGAGATCCAAAAGCCAAAAATATGGCCTTGCTATCTATGATTGAACCTAAGAACTTAAAAAAAGAAAGTGAAGATAAGAATTGGATAGAAACTATGGATGAAGAGTTGAACCAAATTTGTTGGGTGAAAATTATGTAATCAACTTTCAACAGATTACACAACTAAGACTTCAAACACAACTATGTGAGATTCAATCTCTCCTCTCAGTAAGGGGAGGTGTCCATACAATTAAAAACCAACTAGAGTATTTACAGAATATTCATAGTATTTACAAAGTGGGGGGTGTGTGTCGCATTCATCGTTCTCTCTTTTTTCAGAGAAGATGTGTGTAATGCTTCATAGTGGAAAATGTTCTTGATTCACAATACTAGAAAATTACCAACATAGTACAACTGATTCACTATCTTGATAAAGCACAACTTAGAGGTATTAGATAAGATTATAACAAAAGAAAAAAGGAAACAAGGCTCATGAAGGCACAAAATCATTTTGTATTATTTTCAATTGCAAATATGTGAGAACAATAGAGTTTGTCGCATTAGAAACACAAAGTCTTCTTATATGCAACAATTAATTTGAACAACATGAGAGATTACAAGCTCAAAGTCTTATAGATCCTTCAACCAAAAGAATTAAAACATAAACAAAAATTCAAGTTAAAAATGTGACACAAAGTCCACAATAATCACTTGAAGTCCTTCAAATTTCATAAACTAATCACCACCAATCTCAATCAAATTCAAGAGATAATTGATCTAACACAAAGTTTGGTATGGAACTTCTTCCTTTATTGATTAGATTTAGATTCACAAAACATGAACACAAAGTTTCACAATCTGTTGCAAATTGAGTAGCACTTCGTTGCAAAAACTAAAAGATAGATAATACAATAGGAATCCCTCATATATATAGAAGAGAGGGAAGAGAAAATCTAGGAAATCAAAGAAGCAAAATTAGGAAAGTTAGGTGAGATAATTAAGGAAAATATCACCTAACTTTGACCAAAGTCAAAGTGTAATTTGTTTTCAAAAAATTACATCTTAGATTTGGTGTAATTAAATTTTGAAAGATGACATTTAAGATGCCAAAAACTATTTAAAAGATGTATAGGGGAAAGCACCAAAAAGTTGAACACTGGGAAATCAAGAATCTTCATGGTTCCTTGCTTGGGTGCGGAAGTCTTCATACTTCATCTTGGTTTCCTGCATGAACTTCTCATTTGAACCAACAGTGTAATCCACAATGGTGTGAATCCTTGTGATCGATCTCATGGTAGATGAGTGAACCTTCTTGCACCTATCAAGATGCATTTTAAGGTTATCCAGTGTAATCCTTGTATCACAAATGACATCTAGAGAGGCTTCTGAAAATTTTGTACTATCAATCAACTTCATGATGGATTCTTTGAAGATCTGGGATAGTTCTATGGCCAACAAGAAGATACAATCTTCCTCAAGAAGCTACCCTGGCAACTCCTTGATTCCTCTTTCAAGAATCACATGATGCCCTTCCACATCTTCTTGTACTTGGTGGAGATCTTCTGTAAGAGACTCAAACACATGAATATGGTGCTTCAAATATTCTCTTACCTCTATGTATTTTCCTTTGTCGGAAATCACCTCAACTTCCACCAATTTACTAAGCTTTGCCTATTTCATTTGTGACCACCACAACAAGTATTTTTCCATCTCTTTGCACTCTTGGGAAAGTGCACTCTCCTTCTTTTCAAGCTTTATTTTGATCTTGGCTATCAGATTAGCTTTTTCATCTGTGACAATTATAATTTGAGAACTATGTTCTATGATCTTTTTGACGAAATCATACAACACCCTACCTTTGGAGGCGAAATTCTCATCTTTCTTGACAGCTCGGTCCTCAACACTTACCATTGCTAATGGTTGTGCATTGCTCGTAGATCCTGCAAGTCTCCTCACAACAGTGGCATAATGCTCTACCCTCTATTTGTACATATTACGAGCTTGCTCCATTTTGTCCAATCTTCCTACCAAATTATCCAAAGTCACTTGCGCATCTACTTTTGCACTTTCATTCTTAACTTTTCCAAGCTAGACCTTTGTCATTGTGTAATCCTCCATTTTGACATCTCCTTATTCATGAGGTGGTATGCTAATTTTTGCATACTTATGACCAGTTTTGTCAACATTCAGCCGTGAATATATGTTTTCCTTTTTCTTCCCCTAAGATTTTGGAGGGACTATCTCTTCAAGGTCAAGCTCTTCTAGAGAAATCATCTATTTCTTTTTCTTTGACACTTGAGATATCCACCAAGGGGAAAGAGATGGGGCACGAGCTTCTGGATCAACCATCAACTCTCTCATCACTATCACTTCTGAAGTAATGAGTGGTATTGTGACAATAGACACATTATTTGTCATAACTGCTTCTGTAGTTAGCACATCGAGCTGACTTATTATAGATTCATTCATGAATCTATTGAAATCAGTCTCAGAGGTGATATCATATGATGGTGATGGTAGGCTAGGAATAGATGATGGAGGGTTGGATAAGATGTCAACCTTGTGTATACTTGTTATTGATGGAGTGTCAAGTATGGTTGATGCTGCAGGGGTAGGTGAAACACTCACTATAGGTATCACAGTGGTAGGAATAGGTGATGTAGGAATAGGTGGTGGAGTATTTAGATTTGGAGGTGTAGTATTTAGATTTGGAGGTGCATGAGGAACATTTGAAGTCACAAGCGATGATGTTATGAGAATCTCTTCAACTACATTCTCAAATGGAGACATAGTTCTTTCTTCATCATGCCTGGGTTCTTGTTGATCATCCTCTTGTCCTTCTGACTCTGATTCACCTTCAGACTCTTCTTCATCTTCTTCTTCATTAGAGTATGCTTCTGCTAAAACTTCTTCTTCAGTGGATTAATCACTAGAATCTCCTTCTTTATCAGAATCTATCTCTTAGACAAGATTGGTGCCAGTCTTTCCCTGATGGAAA
The DNA here is from genome assembly GCA_007258455.2 of Sequoia sempervirens. NCBI lineage: Eukaryota > Viridiplantae > Streptophyta > Pinopsida > Cupressales > Cupressaceae > Sequoia > Sequoia sempervirens. The sequence continues at coordinate 201,668,768 of VDFB02193867.1, forward strand.
CACTTTATTTTTTGGACCATTGAATTGCAAACAATGACCTATTGGCTATTCCTTGTTCATCATAGATAACATTCATGCTATCACCAGGATTTGTAAAATCCTCTGGTAGGTCAGTGACACCAAGATCTCTGATTTGTTATATGGTTAGCCTGCAATAATCCATCTTACAAATGGCCTCTTCATCTCTGCATTCAACCCATATGTCCTCAAACTAGTACTTGTGATGATGAACCTTTTGCAGCCTCTTCATGACACCTTAGTAATCAAAATAAACTTGTATTTGTAGGTACTGATTGTCATAACCTGCATCTCTGTATAGATTGATTTGGATTTCTGTACAGTCTTGATAGTATACCTATCGATTATCAATGGGAACTTTAATCCTTGATTATGAATATTCCTCCACTCTTTTGTGCATTGAAATCAACTGTCTACGCTTCTCCATGAGAAACCACTTGTTTGAGGGGTATCGTGGAAAAATGTAAGGGAAACTAGTGTAGTACCCTACTCTTAAATAAGTAAAAGTTGGGAATTGTAGAAATATGCATCCAACCTTACTTACTGCCTTATAGACCTCATCAGATACCCTCTTCCTCTCGAGAGTAAGATCAAAGTTGAAAAGAAGAGGCGTGAAGAATGCATCAATAACCCTCTTGAAATGATGAAAGCTTTCCTTCAATTCCAATTGATAGAAAATTTTTTACATAGGTACTAGCGTTTGATTCCCTTTTTTGGATAGACTCAAAAATTGCCTCATCACAGCTGCGACATACACCAGATAAGAAGTCATATAGAATTTTAATGTAGAAGGCACATTGATCAGTTGTTCATGTATTTCATCACTGATTTGTTTACCCCAATCAATGTGAAATTTTTGTCTTCTTATGATTCTGATGTATTCATACATCCAGGCATGAAAATTGGATGATTCAGGCAATCCCTTCACTCTACTAAAAAATGTGATCATATCTTTGAAATCTTCTTTGAAGTCACTTCACAGGAGTCCCTTCGGCCATTTGGAAATAGTTTTCCTAGGCTTTTTCAACCCTTGGCCATTTTTTAGGTTTTTAGCCTTGTTGGGATCAATGTCATAGACTTCTTGTGCTTTTTGTATTGAGATGCCAATGTACTTCTCCATATGTCGAACTTTGAACACAATATCAAAGAAGTTAGGGTCAAATCTCAATATCTCATGTCCAGAAGAATCAATCACACTTCTACTTTCCTTGATGTAGTGTGATGCAACTTGAAGGACAAATTCTATATTATGTGCAATAGTAGGGAACATAAACACCAAATGCAGGTTACTGTGTATGATTTCTCTCATAGAATCATTAAGAGGCTTCTTCTCAGTTCTCTTTGCAAAATCAACTAGGTCTTGATGACCAACCTCTATGTCATTTATCTCTTCCACCTTGGAGACCACCACAGTTGGTGGATAAACACCTTGATATTTGTACTTGATTTTGTCTTTAGCCCTTGAAGATGATGGAGGTTTTCTGGCAGTCATCTAAGAGAAATTGAGTCTACAAGCAACAACTTTGAGGATCTTTTGATGTTGTTTAAAAAGAGATAGTAAGATGTTGAAACAAAAAAAGGTTAGTCAGAAGACAACATTGGGATGGTGAAGCAATCAATGATGTTGAGCAAGCATGAAATGAGCGATAGGGCATGCAAAATGATGCACAAAGTGGAAGGAACGAGGTTTAGAGCGAAGCTGGAAAGTTTGAAGTGCTAAGGAGTAAAAACTAGGAAAAGTGTAAGGGCGCCAAAATTCAACACCCTTGCACTTGAGCAAAATGAATTTGGTGTAGAGGCACTAAAAAATAGCGCCCCTGCACCTTGCAATGTTAGACATTTTGAAGCAACATGTCAGGGCACTGATTTTCAGCACCATGACACTTATCACTGTGAAGTTTGCAATTGTAACAACACTATATTTGAGTGCTTTAACATTTGGGAAGATCATTGAAAACAAAATGTAATGAGGAAAGAAAAATTTCTTGGACAAAGAAATGAACATGTTCTTCAATTGCAAAACTTCAAACATGTTTTGTGGAAGTTCAAAACTCCTTTGTTTAAAAAAAGAAATTGTAGAGTGGACAAAGGATGAGAAAAATGTTTGAGAGAGACAAAGGCACACATTGGAGAAAAAAAAAAATGTGAGAAGAATGAACAATATAAGGGGGAAATAAATGAGCCAAAACCCCATTCGAAATGAAAGAAGAAAGCCCACCCCTAGAGAAAGATGCAATTAGGGTGAGAAGAAAATACCACATATTAACAAGACACCACAAACAAAAGGAAAGAAGGAAAACGCATGGGTTTACTGAAAATGCATGAAGAAAAGAGAAAAATGCACGAGTAACATTAAAAATGCATTTACAAATCACAAAAAGTTATAAAAAAAAAACACTAAGTGCAAAGGAAAGAAGGAAAAGGAGAGAGGAACGACATACCTGAATAAAAACTCAAAACCTAGCTATTAAAGTTTTTTGAAACTTCACCAAAACACATTTTTGGAGGTGAGAGATATTCACCCAACAAGGAGTGAAAATCGAATGCCAAAAGTGAAGAAGAAGAAAGCTAAAATCACTTTTAAGTGATTTAGAAGTGTTAAAAACTTAACTCAAGTTTCCCATTTAATTGAGGCATAAAAAGTGGCATAATAAGTGAAAATGTAAAAGACATGAAAAAACATGCCTAAGCCATAAATTGGCTAAGTCAGGGAAAAAAGTGTAAAAGCGCTAAAATTCAGTGCCATTACATCTTATTACAATCACCTTTGTGCAAGGGTGCTGATTTTTGGTGGGCTTGCACTTTCAACACTTAGTCATTTTTTCAATGTGGGTTGGAGCACTATTTTTTGACACAACTGCACTTTTCCCCAATTTCCCTAAGTATTAATAGTGAGACTTTGCGAAGGTACTCATTTTGAAGGTCTTCACAAGGTGAACATAGGGGGATGCTCAAACTAAATGTTTGAGGCATTGGAACATATTTTGAGGTGGCTTGATAGTCACCTTGTTTTGCGTGCTTAAACTTCACAAACCTAGGAAACAAACAAGTTTCATAGGGGTTTATCCGTGGAACAAGTGTTACTAGATTTTGTGATAACAACTTGCTCCTGTTGGGGATCTTCCTTCAAACATTCTTTAAAATGAATGAAGGGAGAAGAACTCTAGAATTCAAGTGCCTTTATCCCTTGGGCTTGGAGTCAGGTGACGACAATGACAATGTAAACTTAAAACATAGACTTAAAGGACTTAAAAATTAAGAAGTACTTACATACCAATGCCAATCACTTTACTGCATAAAGTGTTTGAGATGTTGATCGCTATGAGGAAGGAAAAATGACGTTCTGTCTCTGTATGCTAACAAGAAACTATTCTCACCGTGCAACTGATGAATTTGGAAAGGTCCTATCCACAATGAGTCAAATTTTTCGTGCAAACCTTTTGGTTCTCTTTGTTTGTCCCAAAGGAGAACAAAATCACCAATTTGAAATTATCGAGACTTGGCCTTCTTGTCGAAAAGCTTCTTCACTTGGTCCTAGTATTTTGCGATGTAGTTAGCCACTTGAACCCGATTCTCTTCCAATTTAGAGAGATACATAATACACTTATCAACAAAGTTATCAAACATCTCATCCTCGATGGCCTTAGCTAATTTGAGGGATAGAAGTTCCAAGGTTATAGGAATCTTGACATTCAACCCGTACAGGAGTTGAAAAGGAGACATGCTGATTGCCCGCTTTAGAGTTATCCTATTTTCCCACAAATCATCGAACAAGGCCTTATGCCACAAACATTGATTCTCGTCTACCAAATTACAAATGATAGTCACCAGATTTTTGTTGCTAGATTCAGCCTAACTATTACCTTGTGGGTAATAGTCAAAGGAATGTGACAAAGTTATGCCGTGTTCGAAATAGAACTCAATGATCTCGTCAGACTAGAAGGCATAATCATTGTTAGCAATGATCTTGTTCGGCATGCCGAACTTGGAAATAATTTTTTCCTTCAAGAAATTGCACACCACCTTTGAAGTAGCATGCTTGGTAGGAATCGCTTCCACCCACTTGGTGAAATAGTCAGTAGCAGTCAAGACATAGATGTGCCCTGCACTTGATGATGGATTAACTGCACCTATTAAGTCAATTCCCCAATGTTGGAAAGGTTCTTCAATCATAACAGGTTTTAATGGCAAGGATGCCAATTTGGGTTGGCCAATGAACTGTTGATACAATTCACACTTACGCACCCAAGAGTAGGTGTCCTAAAAAAGTGTGGGCCAATAGTACTTTGATCTCTGGATCTTGTGAGCGGTTACTGGTGCCGAGAAGTGTCCTCCACATGCCAAGTCATGATATGACTTCAATAGTTTTTGTTGTTGTTCCTTATCAACATATTGAAGAAAATCCCATCCATTGCATGCTTGTACAAGCCATTGTCCCACAAGACAAAGTTTGCTAATTTTAGCTTGACGGTTCTCTTTTCTTTTGGGGTCAAGTGATCAGGACATTCCCAATATGTGAGGAAATGGGCAATATTGGAATACCATTCATTAGTGGTACTAACAAACAATACCATTGGGAGTGTACTTGGATCCACCTCTTCATCATATGAAACTTCTTCATCCTCTGAAATTTCCTTATCTGGGTTATTTTCAGCGATAAGCTGACAAAGTCCACATCCACGTATCAACTTGATGGGTTTGATTTCTAGATCGTATTCCTGAATTTTGGCAATCCAATTGCCTCTTTTTGTTCCAAATTCCTACTGTGTTAGGATAGACTTAACAGTTGAATCTAGGAATAGAACCTTGACATGGCTATTTAGAATATAGAATAAAAAATGCTTAACAACTTAAACTACTGTAAAAGCATCCTTCTCCATTTGAGATTATTTTAGTTCATAATTCTTTAGGGGGCAACTCATGAATGCAATGGGAGATTCAAAGCCCTCATTATTTTCTTGCACCATGATTGCTGAGAGTGAATGCTTGGAAGCATAATTGTACATGATAAAATCTTTGGTGTAGTTGGGACAGACCAACATAGGTACGTGAGCAATGGCCTCCTTGATATCATCGAACACTGTTTTCCCTTATGTCGTCTAATGAAATGTGGTGTTACCCTTCATCATATTTACAATATGACGAGTCTTCTCTACGAATTTTGGGAGAAACCTCCTTAAGAAGTTTACCTTTCCAAAGAAGGAATGGACAATTTTCTTGCTTGACAACAAGGCAAGAGATTTAATTCTATTGACTCTTTCCAAGTCAATTTTGATTCCCTCGGTGGATACGACATGGCCAAGGAGTTTACCTTCTGTGATCCCAAAATTTGACTTTTTGGGATTTAGGGAAATGCCATGCTGACAACATCTCTCAAGGATTTTCCTTAAATGGTAGAAGTGTTCATGGCGTTGCTTAGAGAAAACCATGAGGTCATTAAGATACACCACAATAAACTTACCCATTACATCACAGAAAGCTAGATCCATGGCACGTTGGAACATGGAACCAATGTTGATCAAACCAAAAGGCATCCTGCAATATGCAAAGGTCCCCCATGGTGTTGTGAAAGTGGTTTTGTGCAGATTGCTTGAATTAACTTCAATTTGATTGTAACTAGAAAATCTGTCTAGCATGGAGAGCATCTCGGATCTGGTCAGGTTTTGTAGGACTTTGTCCATCACTAGAAGGGGTAATTTTCTTTGAGTGACAACTGGTTTAGATTTATGAAATCTACACAAATGCGGATTTAATCATTCTTCTTACGAATGAGAATGATATTCACTATCCATGTTGAACGATGGATAGGGAATATTATCCGTGCATTTAGCATCTTTTGAACTTCCGCCAGGTTTGTTCCAGAAATATTGGGATTGTACTATCTCTACTTTTATTTGTAAGGAAAAGCTCCAACCTTGAGAGGAATATCATGTTGCACTTCCTTTGGTTGAAACGATTTTAGATCTTCATATGAATATGCCAAAACATCCATATATTCTTGTAGTAATTAAGAAAATTGTCTTCTTTCTTTGGCCATGCAATGCTTTCCAATGTTCACCATCTTGGGAATAGCTTCAGTTCCCAAATTGATCTATTCTACTTCATTAGATGAATCAAAATCTGAGAGTTGCTTTTTAACATAGCGATCATGCTTGTAAAAAGCTTCTCTAAGGATACTAATCCTTTGGGAATCTTATTCCCTCTAAGTTGCAAGTATTCTTCACCCATAACAGGGTCCATGTTTGACATAGATTCTTGAGGTGGAAAATCACTACCTTCAAAGTACAACTCATCAAAGTTCTCTGCTTTCTCTAGAAAGGCAATGATATGATGATCATCATTGAAAATTTTCCAATTTTCTAAATTGTTGGGGACACTTGGGTGGAAAACCAAATCAATGGTGTAGGTAGAACCCTAAAAGTCTTTATGTAGAACCTTGGAAATTTTCCAAGAGCATGGCTGAGATTGCTAAAGAATCAACTCTGGTATTATATTCTCTAGGGACAATAGATATATCGAAAGATTCAAATTATTCAATGGAATCCCAAACTAGATTACGATAATGCCCGAGTTTATCATTTTTGGTCTGATACAGATTCCTTCCTTGAAATACTATTAGCTTGACATCACCTTGTGCATGGAGATTTTTTATACCTTTCTTTAGCGCAACTTGCATTCCTAATAACAGGGCTTCATATTTGGCGGTGTTATTAGTGTTGTCAAATTGTAACTTGAAAGAGAAAGGAAAAAACTTTCCTATAGGGGAAATAAAAAACCATTCCTGCTCCAGAACCAGTTGAAGAGTAGCTACCATCAAATTCGAGTAGCAAGACACCATTGGGATCACCAAGGCTAACAATGTCGAAGTTTGAGGCTTCATCATTTGATCAGGATTCGTGATAGGAGATAGACAAATCACCTGATGATGATTCATTTAAAGTGGAGGAGATATCATCGTTTTCTAACTCATTTCAAGTTAAGGACTCACCCACCTCATTTGTTTGCAAATAGTAGGTTCCCATGCTTGGGGATTCAAACAAGATCTGAGGTCTGGGGTCATCTGATTGGGTTACTGAAAACTTTGACTCTTTTTCAAGAATCAATTTTTGCATCACACCTTTTTATAGGTATTTTGGCTTCAGACATATCCATGCTTGGTTCTCCTCCAACATGTTTATAGAAATTGTGTTCAAGGAGAATTCAGTAAGATGCTACTACATTGGCCACAAGGACTATCATTTTTATTTTCTTCTTCGAGTATGCAATGAATGCATACTGTGCATCTTTGATTTGGCTGAACAATGGTAGTTGTTTATTTTCCATGGAGAAACAATGACTGAAAGTTTTAGTTAGATCACATTATCAAATGCACCCGAATCTATAACACAATTGCTCAACTTAAAACCATTGACAAGTAGGGAGATGAAAAATGGATCAATGTGTCTAGAGGTAGTTAGAGGAGTGGATGCAAGGTTACTATGTGGAATTTTGGGCTTAGGAGTAACAAGGACGTCAAGAGGTGTATCCTGACTCGAAGTGATTCTTTTGTCATTAACAAACTTGAAAATCCTGTCAAATTGGTTAGAGTTGGCTTTGAGGTACTCAGCCTAATACATCTATACATTGGTTTTCTTGGCATGGTCGATAATGTCAAAAGCTTGGAAAGAATTATGTAGGCTGGAAGTCTTAACTTCACTGATTAGTTTAATGAAAGGAACATTAGTCTTTGGAAAGAGAGGATTAGCTTTAAAGGAATTGGGAGTTGATGAAGAGGGACAAGGTGGAATTACTTGTGGATTCATTGCTTTCTTGGGTTGCTAAGGGAGAGGGGATCCTCTTTTTGCGATCATGATTGAAAACTTCTCCTTTTTAGGTGGAGCAACAAATTGAGTTTATCAAGATGGTTCTATTAATGTTGCATAAAACAACATAAGTGTCAGTCACCAAGTCATCATCATCTTCTTCTTCCTCCATTTTCAAGTAGCTAATCTTGGAGTCACCAATTGATTCAATTTCTTCTTCAGGGAAGAGGTTGGCATTTTCCTCTTAAAGGTAGTCTTGTTATGCATAATCATCTTGTTCAACCTCATAATATCCTGTGACATTATTAGCGGATGGGGCTTCTAGAGCAAGCCTTCCTGGGGGCGCTAGGAGACAATTTTGATTTTTGTTGTCAACATAATTAGGAAAATTCCTCCTTGGTATGTCCTTGTAGTTGGTACTGTTGTTATTGTTGGAAACTTGTTTTTTTAGAGACAAGACTTCATTGCCTAACCTTTGAACCATGGGATCCATAAAATTGGAACTAGCATTAGGAGTATTAACATTAGATGCTGAAGACCCTGAGGCTTGCATCCTTTTGTTGGCATTAGTTCCCATTCTTATTTCTCCAACAAGTATCATGCCGTCTTCTAGGATAGTAGCTAGTTGTTGAGTTGCTTCGACATTGGCAAGATTTTCCCTATGTAAGTAGAAACTTACTTTGGGTAGTTGTGTGTTGATAAAGAAGCACTTTAGGTTATGATCCATCGGTCTTGCATTATTTAGGATCCGTGTCACCAATTTGTTAAATTTTTCCACGAATTGATGCATGGGCTAATGAGCTTCTTTGTGCATGGTGGTGAGTTGTGCCAGCAAAGCACGTGAATCTTCAATAGGTTTGAATATTTATTCAAAATTTGTGCGAAGAGTGGCTCATCTAGTGATAGAGGCATTAGGAAGAGTAAAGAACCATTTGGTTGCAACCCCTTGAAGGGATTCAATGAACAATCTTACATAAATGTCTTCATGCTCAATGTTGAGAACACAACAAATGATGTAGAATGCGGATATGTGTTCATTGAGATGTTGCTTTCCATCACCTTGAAACTTTGGGATATGTTTTCTTAAAACATGTGGAAGTCTGTGCAAATGTACAGCCAAATAGAGGAGACCAAAAGCATTTCCCATGGCCCTGTAGTTGGTGCAACCATAGTTGGTTGCACAACAGGTACCTGAATGGAATGCTTGCAGTAAACAAACCAAACACTTGGGAGAGGAGATATTTGGCTACGTGGAGGGTAGCTTACAACACATTGCAATGGTGACCTTACTCATGGGGGAGTAAATGGAAATTTGCATTGCAAAAACTCTTCAAAAAGTGGATTTGCTACTCCTTGAGCCCTCAATCCTTGTGTATATATTCGGTCCACTAGAATGTAGATCTGATCAAGATGGAGATTTAAAAGTAACAATATACAAGAGAATAGTGAGAAACAAGAAACTTATCTACTTCAATCAAAAGCGTCAAGCTTATATTGCGTATGTTTGATCCCCAATGGAGTCACCAAAAAATTGTTGGGTGAAAATTATGTAATCAACTTTTCAATAGATGACACAACTAGGACTTCAACCACAACTATGTGAGATTCAATATCTCCTCTCAATAAGGGGAGGTTCCCTTCTTACAATTAAAAAACAACTAGAGTATTTATAGAATATTCATAGTATTTACGAAGTGGGGGGTACCTGTTGCATTCATCATTCTCTCTTTTTTTCAAAGAAGATGTGTAATGCTTCACAGCTGAAAATGTTCTTGATTCACAATACTATAAACTTACCAAATTAGTACAATTTATTCCCTATCTTGACAAAGCACAACTTAGAGGTATTAGATAAGATTATAACAAAATAAAAAAGGAAACAAAGCTCATGAAGGCACAAAGTCATTTCGTAGTCTTTTCAAATGCAGATATGTGAGAACAATAGAGTTTGTCGCATTAGAAACACAAAGTCTTCTTATATGCAGCAATTCATTAGAACAACATGAGAGATTACAAGCTCAAAGTATTGTAGATCCTTTAACCAAAAGCATTAAAACATAAACACAAATTCAAGTTAAAAATGTGACACAAAGTCCACAAGAATCACTTGAAGTCCTTCAAATTTCATAAATTAATCACCACCAATCTCAATCAAATTCAAGAGACAATTGATCCAACACAAAGTCTAGTATGCAACTTCTACCTTTATTGATCAGATTTAGATTCACAAAACATGAACACAAAGTTTCATAATTTGTTGCAAATTGAGCAACACTTCATTGCAAAACATAAAAGATAAATAATACAATAGGAATCCCTCATATATATAGAAGAGAGGGAAGAGAAAATCTAGGAAATCAAAGGAGCAAAATTAGGAAAGTTAGGTGAGTTAATTAAGGAAAATCTCACCTAAATTTGACCAAAGTCAATGTAATTTTTTTTCAAAAAATTACATCTCAGATTTGGTGTAATTACATTTCGAAAGATGACATTTAAGATGTCAAAAACTATTTACAAGATGCATAGGGGAAAGCACCAAAAAAGTTGAACATTGGGAAATCAAGAATCTTCATGGTTCCTTGCTTGGGCGCAGAAGTCTTCATACTTCATCTTGGTTTCGTATGTGAACTTCTCATCCAGACCAATGGTGTAATCCACAATGGCATGAATCCTCATGATCGATCTCATGGGAGATGAGTGAACCTTCTTGCACCTATCAATATGCGTTTTAAGGTTATCCAATGTAAGCCTTATATCACAAATGACATCCAAAGAAGCTTCTAAAAATTTTGTACTGTCAATCAACTTCATGATGGCTTCTTTGAAGATCTGGGATAGTTCTGTGGCCAACAGGAAGATAAGATCTTCCTCTAGAAGCTGCCCTGGAAACTCCTTGATTCCTCTTTCAAGAATCACACAATTCCTTTTGACATCTTCATGTACTTGATGGAGATATTTTGTAAGAGACTCGAATACTTGAATACGGTGCTTCAAAGATTCTTTTACCTCTATGTATTTTCCTTTGTCGGGAATCACCTTGACTTCCACCAATTTATTGAGCTTTTCCTGTTTCATTTGCGACCACCACAACATGAATTTTTCCATCTCTTTGTGCTCTTGGGAAAGTGAACTCTCCTCCTTTTCAAGCTTTACTTTGATCTTGGCTATCAGAGTAGCTTTTTCATCCCCGACAATTATAATTTGAGAACTGTGTTCTATGATCTTTTTGACAAAATCATATAACACCTTGCCTTTGAAGGAAAACTTCTTAGCTTTCTTGATAGCTGGGTCTTCAACACTTACCATTGCTAATGGTTGTGCATTTTTTGTAGATATTGCAAGTCTCCTCACAACAGTGGCATAATGCTTTGCCCCCTGTTTGTACATATTATGAGCTTGCTCCATTTTATCTAGTCTTCCAGCCAAAATATCCAAAGTCACCTGCGCATTTGCTTTTGCACTTTCATTCGTAACTTTTCCAAGCTGGACCTTTGTCACCATGTAATCCTCCATGTTGACATCTCCTTCTCCATGAGGTGGTATGCCAATTTTTGCATACTTATGACTAGTTTTGTCAACATTCAACCATGAATATATCTTTTCCTTTTTCTTCCCCTAAGCTTTTGGAGGGACCATCTCTTCAAGGTCAAGCTCTTATGGAGAAATCATTTGTTTCTTTCACTTTGACACTTGAGATATCAACCAAGGGGGAAGAGATGGGGCATGAGCTTCTGGATCAACCATCAAATTTTTTGTCACTGTCACTTTTGAAGTAACAAGTGGTATTGTGACAATAGGCACAATGTTTGTCATAACTGCTTCTGTAGTTGGCACATTGACCTGACTTATTACAATTTTGTTCATGAATCAATTGAAATTAGTCTAATAGGTGATATCATATGATGGTGATGACAGGCTAGGAATTGATGATGGAGGGTTGGATAAGATGTCAACTGTGTGTATACTTGTTATTGATTGAGTGTCAAGTATGGTTGACACTGTAGGGGTAGGTGAAACACTCACTACGAGTATCATGATGGTAGGAATAGGTGATGTAGGAACAGTTGGTGGAGTATTCTGATTTGGAGGTGTATGAGGAACATTTGAAGTTATAGATGATGATGTTCTAGGAAGTTCTTCAACTACATTCTCAAATGGAGACATAGTTCTTTCTTCATCATGCTTGGGTTCTTTTTGATCATCCTCTTGTCCTTCTGATTCTGGTTCACCTTCAGAATCACCTTCAACCTCTTCTTCATCTTTAGAATCTTCTACTTCATTAGAGTCTGCTTTTGTTGAAACTTCTTATTCGGCGGATTGATCACTAGAATCTCCTTCTTCATCAAAATCTATCTCTTCAGAAATGACCCCTTTTCCTTTGGAGCGAGATGATTCAGATTCCATAGTTTCTCCTTCTGGGACAGTGTATCCTTCTTATCAACAATGAACTTGATCCTCGGGCCTCTTTGCAAAGAAGTGGGAAGAGCCGTAGATTTGTTTTTCATGTGGAGTTCTTGCTATTGTTTGGCTTCTGCTTCAGATTCCTCTCCTTTAGAATCTATTTTGAAAGTCTTCATCTCAAAGCTATGCTTGTGTAACCACTCTGTAGTGTTAGACAAGATTGGTGCCAATCTTTCCCTGATAGAAACACTTTCTTTTTTAGACCATTGAATTGTAGGCAACGAAGTCTTGGCTATTCCTTGTTCATCATAGCCAACATTCATGATATCGCCAGGATCTATGAAATCCTCTGGTAGGTCAGCGACACCAAGATCTTTGATTTTCTATACGGTTAACTTGTAATAATCCATCTTACGAATGACCTCTTCATCTCTGCATTCAGTCTAGATGTCCTCAAAACAATACTTATGATGACAACCCTTTTGTAGCCTCTTCCTAACATCTCGGTAATCAAAATCAAACCTGTATTTGTATGTCTTGATTGTCATAACTTGCATCTCTGCATAGACTGATTTGGATTTCTTTATAGTCTTGATAGTATACCTACCAATTGTCATTGGGAACTTGAATCCTCACTTATGAATATTCCTCCGCTCTTTGTGCACTGAAATCAATTATTTGCACATCTCCATGAGAACCACTTGTCTGAGGGGTATTGTGGCAACATGTATGGGCAACCAGTGTAGCACCCTACTCTTAAATAAGTAAAGTTGGGAATTGTAGAAATATGCATCCAAATTTACTTATTGCCTTATAGGCCTCATCAGATACCCTCTTCCTCTTGAGAGTCAAATCAAAGTTGAAAATTGGAGGCACGAAGAAAGTATCAATAACCCTCTTGAAATGATGAAAGCTTTCCTTCAATTCCAATTGTTAGATTTTTTTTACATAGGTACTAGCATTCAATTCCCTTTTGTGGACAGACTCAGAAATTGCCTCATCACAACTGCGATATACACCAGATAAGAAGTCATATAATTTTAATGTAGAAGGAACATTGATTAGTTGTTCATGTATTTCATCACTGATCTATTTTCCCCAATCAATGTGAACTTTTTGTCTTATGATTTTGATGTATTCATACATCCAGTGATGAAAATTGGATGATTCAGGAAACCCCTTCACTCTGCTCAAAAATGTGATCATGTCTTTGAAATCTTCTTTGAAGTCACTTTGCGGGAGTCCCTTTAGCCATTTGGAAATAGTTTCCCTAGGATTTTTCAACCATTAGCTATTTATTAGGTTTTTAGCCTTGTTGGGATCAATGCCATAAACTTCCTATGATTTTTGTATTGATATGTCAATGCACTTCTCCATATGTGGAACTTTGAACACAATATCAAATAAGTCAGGGTCAAGTCTCAATATCTTATGTCCAAAAGAATCAATCACACTTTTGCTTTCCCTGATGTAGTGGGATGCAACTTGAAGGAAAAATTATGTATTATGTGCAGTAGTAGGGAACATAGACACCAAATGCAGGTTATAGTGTACGATTTCTCTCATAGAATCATCAAGAGGCTTCTTCTCAGTTCTTTTTGCAAAATCAACTAGGTCTTGATGACCAACCTCTGTGTCATTTATCTCTTCCACCTTGGGGACCACCACAGTTAGCGGATAAACACCTTGATAGTTGTACTTCATTTTATCTTTAGCCCTTGAAGATGATTGAGGCCTTTTGGTAGTCATCTGAGAGCAACTGAGTCTACAAGCAACAACTTTGAGGATCTTTTGATGTTGTTTGAAAAGAGACTGTAATATGTGGAAACAACAAATGTTAGTTGGAACACAACATTGGGATGGTGAAGTGAGAAACGATGTCGAGCAAGCATGAAATGAGCAATAAGGCACACAAAATGGTGCACAAAGTGGAAGGAATGAGGTTCAGAGTGAAGTTGGAAAGTTTGAAGTGCTAAGGAAAAAAAAATGGGAAAAGTGTAAGGGCACCAAAATTCAGTGCCCTTGCACTTGAGCAAAATGAACTTGGTGTAGAGGTGCTGAAAAACAATGCCCTTGAACCTTGTAATGTTAGAAAATTTGAAGCAACATGTTAGGGTGCTTATTTTCAGTGCCATGACACTTATCACTATGAATTTGCAATTGTAATGGCGCTCTATTTGAGCACTTTAGCATTTGGGAAGATCATTGAAAATAAAATGTAATGAGGAAAGAAAAATTGCTTGGACAAAGAAATGAACATGTTCTTCAATGTTGAGACTTCAAACGTGTTTTGTGAAAGCTTAAAACTCCTTTGTTTATAAAAAGAAATTGTAGAGTGGACAAAGGATGAGAAAAATGTTTGAGAGAGAAAAAGGCACACATTGGAGACAAACAAAAAACATGAGAAGAATGCATGATATAAGGGGGAAATAAATGAGCCAAAACCCCATTGGTGATGAAAGAAGAAACCCGCCCCTAGAGAACAACATGATTAGGGTGAGAAGAAAAGCCCACATATTAACAAGACACCACAAACAAAAGGAAAGAAGGAAAACATGTGGGTTTACTGAAAACGCATGAAGAAAAGAGAAAAACACACGAGAAACATTAAAAATGCATTTACAGATCACAAAAAGTTATCAAACAAACACTAAGTGTGAAGGAAAGAAAGAAAAGGAGAGAGGAATGACATACCTGAATAAAAACTCAAAACCTAGCTTTTAAAAATTATTCAAATCTTCACCAAAATGCGTTTTTGGAGGTGAGAGATATTCACCCAGCAAGGAGTGAAAATCGAATGCCAAAAGTGAAGAAGAAGAAAGCTAAAATAACTTTTAAGTGATTTAGAAGTGTTAAAAACTTAACTCAAGTCACCCATTTAATCAAGGCATAAAAAGTGGCACAATAAGCAAAAAATGTAAAAGACATGAAAAAACATGCCTAAGCCAAAAATTGGCTAAGTCAGTGAAAAAAGTGTAAAAGTGCTAAAATTTAGCACCATTACATTTTATTACAATCACCTTTGTGTAGGGGCGCTGATTTTTGGCACCCCTGCACTTTCAACACTTAGTCATTTTTTCAATGTGGGTTGGAGCACTATTTTTTGCCACAACTATACTTTTCCCAATTTCACTAAGTATTAACAGTGGGACTTCACAAAGGTACTCATTTCAAAGGTCTTCATGAGGAGAAAATAGGGGGATTCTCAAATTGATTGTTTGAGGCTTTGGAACACATTTTTGAGGTGGCTTGATAATCACCTCGTTTTGCGTGCTTGAACTTCATGAACCTAGGAAACATACAAGTTTTGTAGGGGGTTTTCTGTGGAACGAGCACTGCTAGATTCTGTGATAACAAGATTGAGAAGAATGATACTTGGGAACTTGTCTTAAGACCCAAGTATAAAAATGTTATTGGCACTAAGTGGGTGTTTAGAAATAATTTGAATGAAGATGGCAAGGTTGTGAGAAACAAAGCAAGATTGGCATGTAAAGGACATGCACAAGTAGAAGGTGTTGATTTTGAAGATAATTTTTCTCTGGTTGCTAGGATGGAAGCCATAAGGATGTTCTTGGCTTATGCTAGCTTTAATGATTTCAAAGTATATCAAATGGATGTTAAGTCCACTTTTCTGAATAGAGATCTAGAAGAAGTTTCCATTGAACAACAAGAAGGATTCCTAGTATTAGAGAATAAACAATGTTTATGTAGATTGAAGATGACACCTCATGGGTTGAAACAAGCCCCAAAGTGTGGTATGCTAGACTTGAAAAACATCTACAACAACAAGGGTTCTCAAAGGGAGTTGCGAATATAAACTTATACATTAAAATCATAAGAAATGATCAACTAATTATGGTAGTTTATGTGGATGACATCATTTTTGGAGGAAGAAATGACATGTTTCAAGGATTTTCAATGGAGATGCATAAGGAATTTGAGATGTCTATGACAGGTGAATTATCTTTCTTTCTTGTTTTGTAAATATCATAATCAAAGGGGAATATTTATTTCAAAAATCAAGTATGTAAAAGAGATGTTGAAAAGGTTTAGGATGGAAAATTGTAATCTTGTGAGTACCCCCATGCTTACAAGATGTAAGTTAATTAAAGATGACGAGTCACTTGAAGCAAACCAAAAGCTTTATAGATCAATAATTGGAAGTATTTTATACTTGATAGCTTCAAGGCCAGATATTATGCAAGTAGTTGGTATGGTAGCAATATTTCAATCTACATCAAGGAAACACATGCTCAAGAAGTGAAATGTATACTCAAATGCTTAAAGGGAACATTGGAGTTTGGTCTATTGTATCCAAGTGGGAATAATTTTACTCTAGTAGCATACACAAATGTGGATTGGGTAGGTAGTGTTGACGATAGGAAGAGTATAAGTGGAGGATCCTTCTTTCTTGGTAATGACCTTGTATCATGGATGAGCAAGAAGCAAGTGTCAATTCCTTATCTATCACAAAGCCAAAATATATTGCAACAACATCATGTTGCACTCAAGTGCTATGGATAAGGCAAATATTGAAAGATATCAAAGTAGAATATGATAATCCCATCACTATATTTTATTATAATTCAAGTGCAATTAACATTTCAAAGAGTCCAGTGATGCATTCAAGGACCAAGAACATTCCCACAAAGTATCACTTTTTGAGAGAACAAGTGGTAGAGGAACAAGTTAGGTTGGAATATATTGCTATAAAGGATCAAATTGACAATATATTTACAAAGTCACTTTCAAATGACATATTTGAATACTTAAGGGAAATTTTGGAAGTAGTCCCATATTCATCTAGTCATTAAAGGGAAGTTTATATTCAAGGGGAGCTACCCTCGACATTACCTTGTAACTTCATGGAAGAGAAAGTTCAGAGCTAGTTGGAAGACCCTTTGCCATTGATGTCAAAGGGGGAGATTTAGAGCAAGGGGGAGCTTGAGAAAGTGAGAGTAATACAACCAGGGGAAGCAATGTAGAAAATAGGAGTTATATTCATAGTTGGGTTGCCATAAATGACAAATAGGGAGATTGTTAGAAATATTGTCATTGATGTCAAAGGGAAAGATATTGATGACAAAGAAAGAGAAAAATATTTATAGGCCAAAGGCCATAAATTGTTACATTAAAGACCATCAAAGGATAAAAAATATGGCCAGCTTCATGACAACACTCTATTTATAATTCCTATGCAAAAATAGTGGATTCAAGAAATTTTCATAAGGAAAAAATAAATTAAGAATGGTAAAGATGATTAAATGAGAAATGGATCGCTAGATCAAAGAAGTGAAATAAATGGATTTATTATAATATTTGACAACCTCTTTTGTTTGGAAATATAAATAAAGTTAAATACATTTATTGTTAAATGGGTTGACCCCCCTTTTGGATAATGACAAAAGACATGTGTCTAACAAGCAACAATTATAATCTCTTGTATTGCTCTCCTAATGATGGATCATGAAGTTTGATCTAAAATGTTAGAAAGGAAAAACTTACACAGTTAAATCAAGAAGATTCTTGCACTAACATTATGGACTGTGAAAATCATGTCTTTAATTGATTATAATCTAGTTAAAGGAGCAATTGCATTTGATTAATAATGTAGTGATCACTATTGAAAGGAAGTAAAATTGATAAAGGTGGTGATTCATATAAGTAGTGCCCAAACTTGTAATAGAAAATAAATAAAAAACAACTATTAATATTCATGTTACAAAAGAAAATAATTAAGTCTAAAAGGTAGTAGTCACTTTGTAAAAGGTAGTGACTTCTTAAATGGTCATGTTTATTCAAAGGGTTGTCTCCTTGCTAAGAGATGTCTCTCTCATAAGATACATAAGGATATAATATGGTATAAAAAGAGAATGAATGTGAAGTGTAGAGAAGTAACAACTCAATGAATATTATGACAATAAGAGCTAATTAAAAAGAAAGTAAAGGACATAAATATGAAGTGTAGCTCATATTTATTTTGAGTGTATATGCAACCCATGTATGAATGGAAAATGCAAATATATATGATGAATATATGTAAATATTAGAAGCAAAAATCTATATGAAAATAATTGCATGATAATGATTAGTTTTTTTGAAATGAATTTGTGCATGATTAGATCAGATTTATGAAAGAGAGGTGCGTATAATTTATAGTAGATTTGTGAAGGAGTGGAGGTATATGAGTGTGAACCTGATTTGAAAAGGAAAAACTTACATCAACTTGATAGTGCTCTTGATAATAATAATTTTTTTATAAATTCTCATTCTTGCTAGATAGATTTCAAATGATGCAATAACTAGGTATTTATAGGTATTTCTCTAACTTCCCAAAAATTAAATCATGATAGTCGACATTTGCAACCTAAATTTTGAATATTAAAATTTCAACATCGATATATCTAAAATTGGTCCCCAAAAAAATAGGGTGACCCATATGCCCTAGGGTGAATGGGTCTTGGCCTTATTTTCTAGGACATTAATTAGTGTTAGGGGAAAAACATTAATTGAATACATTTTTTTCAATGCTCAAAATTTCTCAAAAAGGGGTAAAATTTGGCTATAGAATGCATAATTTAAGAAATTAGGGACCTAATTAGGCTCAATAATTTAGGGGGGAAAAATGTAGGGTGAAATTTTCAAGGGTGACAATTTATAATGCTACATTTAGCCCCCATTTTAGTGAGAGTATGAGCTTATGCTCAAACTCACACTAAAGTAGAAAATATATGTCAAGAGGGGTCTGATTATCCATATGTTGAATAGATAGGATGACTAAGGATCAAGGGAGATGATCAATCCCCCATGATCCAAGATCCCATGGAAAAACTTGACATACACACAAAAGGAACACACACATGTATGATATGCAACAAGACAACATACACAAACATATAATGTCAACATGAAATGTAGAAAGGAGGGTATGGATAATCATGGGATAGCAAGCTATGTTATGCTAGGATCCACACCAAAGGAATTCATGATTGACACAATAAAAAGTCCAACATTTTCTAGGTGAATCACAAACACAAATGCACACAGGCTAGTGAAGTTTGATATTCACTAGGTTAGCTCCTAAGACAAGGTAGCAAAATGAGAAACACACTAGGTCTAGTGAAGTTTTCTATTCACTAGGTGTGCACCCATGTCAACCATACCAAGAGTTATGCTCATTGATAACTCTGATAAGGTTCTATAATATGATCAAAATGTTATGCCAACACAACACTAAGTTCAAAGCTTGTGAACAAAGTGAAACAAAAAATGCCAATGTCAATGTCAACGCATCACTAAGTTTGAACAAAGTGAAGAAAATAATTCTAGTGTATGCCCCCACTTTAAAGAAGTTACAAAACATCAGGTTGTGAGCAATTACTTTAAGGTAGAAAAAATGATAAATGTCATTCAACAAACGATCATAGGAGCTTATTTGGAAAGTCCTAGATTCCAATGATATATTTCCAAATAAGGCTACATCATGATAAGGGGTTGACCCCAAATGTAATGCAACAAATATCATAGAACACATAAAAAATACACATATTCGAGGTCAGTATACATTTTTGCTATATTGATATAATAGAGCTTGAAACTATCATCATTCCCCAAATATCGTGGAACAATGAACACAATGGAGTAATGACACATAGAGAGAAGACAAACCAAAATTTGGGTCAAAATGGAAGATACCTAAATGTCTCAACATCTTTCATCATCCCCAAAAGAAAGACACAAGACAAAAATAAAAGAATTTTTTTACAAAATATATAAGAATGAAGATACGTGATGTAGGGGCATCCAGTGGTGCAAGGGCAATCTTGCATTACCCAAAAATAGTTAAATTTCAAGTTTCTTTATTTTTAGATGTTTTTACATTTTTGGATACCCTTTTCGTCATAATGAAATTCCCAATTTACGGTTTTTATTTTCTATTCCTGGGTTGAAAGATATTGCAGTTTTAGTTTCCCAGATTTGCACCTAAAAATCTTCTGAGTTAGATTTGAGGCACTTAGAGCTCCCAGAACGGCCTCGAAACTTGCCAAAATTGGCGTAGTAGGTTTTGAGCATGTTATTGACTTCAAGACCTTTCCAACGGTTCTAACGGTTCGCGAATCGAAGTCCCGAATCAAAAGTTATGGCCCCGGGAAGTTGGCGCACTTTCTAGAAGATACAATTGCAAATGTTCTTTTGAAATTTGAACTTCAATTTGTAATTTTCGGCACCAAACTGCCTAAACTAAAATTTGAATGTTGTTTTGGCTCCAAACTAAAGAGGAGCTCTATTTATGAGTGGGTTTCTAATTTTTGGGTAGCTTTTGGGGACAAGCTCGCATATTGCGAAAGGGTGATTCTGTAGCTTCTGAACTCTGCATGTGTTGTAGAACTTGGGGATTTGAGATCCTCCCATGTAAGAAGCTCCATTTTATGAATAATAAAATTATTCTCTTGTTTTAGTGTTATTTTTCATGTCTCGCCGCGGCCCTTATCAAGTGGTATCGAGTGAGGTTTTCCTCGAAGCCGCGGTGGACGATCGCCGATCGTGGAGGTAGTCTCGCTTAACCCGTGACCATGGCTGTGGGTCAAGGTCAAGAAAGATGCCCAAGATGATGCTTGGTGGTATGCGGGTGGTGCCGTAGGTGGTCGTGAGGCAAAGCAGAATGTCGGGTGGAAGAGATGCACCGTAGCCCCTCCAGAGACAGATTGACGCATTACAAGAGCAATTGAGAAGAGGGTTAAACCCAAGGGAGGAAAGTGAGGATGAAGGAGAGCAAGAAGGTTCAAATGTAGAAGAGGAAAAAGAAGCAATTGATCAAGAACAAATGTGGCTAATAAGGGCCATTTCGAAGATCGAGAAAAGACCCAAAGTAGAAGTCCCCAATTATTTCAGAAAGTCTAAACCCAGAAGAGTTGATTGACTGGATCAACGAGCTAGAAGAATATTTTGAGTATGAGGAAATAGAGGACCCAAATCAGGTTAAGTTTTTGAAAATGAAGCTAAAGGGCCATGCCAATATTTGGTGGAAAGAGGTCAATTTGGAAAGAAATCGAAGAGGAAAAGTCAAGATCACCA
>VDFB02193867.1:201690163-201727673 GCA_007258455.2 Sequoia sempervirens
TATGGATGTGAAAAGGAAGCTCCCAATTAGGTGTTTTGAATACAGGAGCATGAGTCAAAGTTACTTTCAAATCAGAAAATGCTTTGTCACAGTCTTTTGTCCATTGAAATTCAACAGCTTTGGTGAGAAGAGTATACAATAGTGCTGCTATTTTGCTGAAATCCTTGATGAACTGCCTATAATAGCCTACATTTCCCAAGAAACTCCTAAAATCTTTTTTTTTTGCAAGTGTGGGTAGATTTGTGATCACCTCAATCTTTGCAGGGTCTACTTGAATTCTTTTGTGAGAGATGTGGTGGCCTAGAACTACACCTTCCTGCATCATCATGAAACACTTTTCACTAGTTAGAGATAGATTGTGATATTCACATCTCTGTAGGAATCTACTAAGATTTTCCAATGCTCCATTGAAATTAGCACCATAGGTGGTAAAGTAATCCATGTAAATTTCCATGCAATCATGAGAAATGTCTGAAAATATGCTAATGACCGCCCTCTAAAAAGTTGTAGGTGCATTGCATAAGCCAAATGGGAGTACTAAGTAGGAATAGGTCCCTCATGGACAAGTAAAGGTGGTCTTCTCCTGGTCCTCAAGTGTAATTTGGACCTAGTTATAGCCACTAAATCCATCTAGAAAATAAAAGTATTATTTTCCTACAAGTGAGTCCAAAACTTGATCTATGAAGGGCAAAGGAAAATGGTCCTTTTTGGTGGTAGCATTAAGTTCCCTGTAATCAACACAAACTCACCATTTCTCTCCTTTCTTGGGCAAAATTACCAATGGAGACACCCACTGGCTATCTAAAATGGGGTAGATAAATCCTGCATCTAGCAATTTATGTAGCTCTCCTTTTACAATTTCTCTTAGTATAGGGTTAATTCTTCTTTGTTGTTGTCTAACTAGGGTTCAATCATCTCTGATGTAAATTCTATGAATGAAAAGCTTAGGTTCAATCCCTTCATATCATGATAGTCCCATGCAAATGCATGTTGGTGGGTCTTTAGTAAGGTTGCCAATGACAACTATTGTTCTTCACTCAATTTACTATTGATATGCAAATGTTTTCCTTCTGCCACTTGCACTTATGTAGTTAACTCTATCACAGCTACTTCATTAACACATGGTACCTTGAGTTCATATGATAGCAATGTATGGGACATACTTGTTGCTATAGGAAGTCTGTTTGTAGGGAGATTGGCTACAGGAAGTTCATCTACAGGAAGAACGACTACAGGAAGAGCAAGTAGAAGTGTGCTGACTAGAACAAAAGAGTGAGAAGATGATGCTTCCTCCACTTCACAATGATTCAAAATGATGTTATCCAATACTTCATCTTCATCTTGAAGTTGCATAAAAGAGCTTCTGCCTAACATCATAAGTTGCACCATAGAATTAACTTCCTCGCCCTCTTCACCAACATGTGGCCATACGAGATTATCCTCGTCATGGGATGGTTGAGCAAGAGGATAAAGAGCAAGATTTTTGGTGTTTTTTCCATTAGAAATGGTTATTTCTCTTGTCTTGCATCCAATTTATGTATCTGTTGTTGCTAACCATGGCCTTCCAAGAATAATGGGATACTCGCCTAGTGTGGCTTTAAGAGAAAGAATCATGAAATCTGTTGGGTACTCCCATAAGTCTAGAATTACCACAAGATCCTCTACTATACCTTCATGCTTAACAGTAGAACTATCAACAAGCTGTAGGATAGTAGGAGTAGGTCTCATGCTTGCAAATTTTAGTTGTTGCAGAATATCCTTAGTCATTACATTTATTGTTACCTCCAAGTCAATCAAAGCATTCTTTATTTGGATCTCATTTATAACAACTCCTACCACAGGACTACCTGGGTCATTGTACTTAGGTACAGTCACTTTCCCAAGCATTATGTTAGCTAGTTGCCTCACCACATGAACCGTAGTGGGATTTCTTCTTCTTGCCTAGCTTCTTGAGGCATGCTTCCTTGATTGTCTTGCCATATATTGAAACATCTTTTATGGCTTGAAATAGGGGTATCTCGACACATATATGCTTCATCTAATCTATAATGTCAAAATTTGTGTCCTCCTTTTCTTTCTTCTTCTTGGAAACTTCCAATCTTTGAGGAAATAGGGGTGTTTGTGCAGTCTGCTTGACTCGGACTTGGTTGAATGGGGGTATTCAGAGGCTCCTCTTCTTCCATAGGAAGCTCAGTGATAATGGGTGTGGAAGGAGCTGGTATAGTAGTTCCTAAATGCAAGTGGATGTCACTTACACTCACAACATATGCAAGGAATTGATTTGAATCAATAGAGTATACAAGCTACTTGATGTGGTTTGTTATTTAGATTGGGTGTGGGTTAAGATGGTAGCTGAGTAGGTTTAGGTGGATTTGAGCTTGAATTAGTAGGAGGATGCATTATAGCAGGTTGTTGGGGCTGAGAAGGTGGTTGCATGTAGCTATTTGGATGGTTTGGCCATTGTTGTCCTCCCCTCCATTGATTTGTTTACTGCCAATTGCCTAGGGGTGATTGTCAATTTCCTTGAAACTGTTGTCAATTTCCTTAAGGTTACTACCGTTGGGGTGGAGAGTTTTGATGATTAGGCTAGGTATTTGGAGGGTTACTCCAAGTCTTTGGTGGATATCCTCCATATTTGGATGGATATGGGGGTTTCCATTGGTTACCAGGTGAATAAGAATTGAAATATGGCCTAGCAAAAGAGAGTGGATCTAGTGGCATACCTTGTCTTGGATCCCAAAGCCTCCTTTGTGAAAAATATTAGACTTAATCTTCTTCAATTTGAATTGGCTTGAAATTAGGTTCGATCTATTTGATTCCAATATTAGCTACCATCTTGCATCTACAATCCTTCTTTTGTCTGCAATGGGAGAAATACTCTGCCAATGTTGCCTCTGCCTCCTCTTGTTTCTTCTTGGCCTGAAGTGTATCTAGCTAAGTAGTTAGATTGTTTATAATGCCTTGATTGAAGTCTTCCAACAAATGAGTAATCTTCATTCTTGAAACTCCACTGGTAGATGACTTACCCATAGAAGATTGGTAAGCTCTCCCTCTCTTTGAAGCTACCCTAGAGTAGTTTTGGCATATCTTCTTGACATCCTCCCAAGGAACTTGGGAGATATATCCTCCTCCCATGAAGTCCAAGGCATTAGTGCAGCTATCATTAATTCCTCTCAGGAAAAGCAACTTTTTTGAGTCTTCATTGAGTGTATGGTGTGGAGATTTTTGTAGGCAAAACAAAAACCTTGCAATGTAACCCTCTCATATTCCTTCTGCTACATCCTAAAAACGTCACCTCCTCTCATGTCACCGCCCCTGCAATATTCCTTGTATTTCTCAAGGAATTTTTTCTTCATGTCATCCCATGTCTCCACAATATCTCTACTTAGACTCGTGAACCATCTTAATGTAGCTTCTTTCAAAGTGGTAGGAAATAGCTTAAGCCTATGGGCATCGGTGGTATAGTCATAACTCTTGCAGAGTATGTCAAATTTGAACAAGAATGTATCAGGATCTTCTATGACAAGTCCATAGAACTTAGGAAGGACTGAAGCAAGGATATTTTTGAGGTTTTCTACTTCATTCTGATGAGCAATGGGGAAAGGAAAATCTAGTTGGTTAGGTTTGTTTCTATTTGCATCACCCATGCCTACTTGATGTAGTTCCAAAGTAAAGGGATTCTCAAGTTGATTTTGGTCTTCAAAGGAAACTTCAAAGCTAGTCAGATCAGGAAGCATCAAAAAGGGGGTGTGTATCTTCTTCTTCTTCTTCTCTTGGCAAGATTTGATATTCAACTAGCTAGAATGGATCAAGATTGTTAGGAAGGAATCTCCCGTAAGCATCTCTTATACTTCCTCTATGCATGCAGTATCAACTCACTACTAGCCAACTCACACAAAGAATTGGTAAGGAATAAGGGGGGTCATTACTTCCTAAATGAGGGGTATACTAAGAAAAAACTTTCAAAAATACTACAGCAAGAAAAATTATCAATGACTCAGAAGAACTCCCTAGTTTGACACCATACCTAATAACAGTGCCAAAAATGTTGGCCTCCTACAATGATTTAACAACTAAGCCCTTATAGTTGTAATTCAGAGATTTGACATCTAAATTGAATAGCCATTTCAATCATCATGAAGGTGCATTTAACTTGTCAACCCAAGGACATGAACTTGAAATGGGTCAACACAGTATGTGCACTAAGGATCCAAAGTAGCCATACTCATTCTACAATTAAGAAAAACATAATGTTGAAGGTAAATTGCTTAGAAAGAAATAACATAAGTGTTGAACATCAACCAACAACTATGCTAAGTTGAAATGCATGACGAAAACAAAAATCTAAGCAAACAAACAAGAAACTACTCTATCTACTTTGGCTGAAAGAATAGTCACAAAATGGAATTTTAGTGGCTGCAAGAATAGGCGATGTCATATTCTTAACTAGTTACTTGAACAAAAAGTAATAACTAAACTAAAATAAAAGATGAAATTCTCACCAAGTGGGCCCCCTTGGATGAGTATCCTCTACAACTAATGTAAACTCAAATGCACAGACTTATAACTTCATCTTATTCATTGGAAAACATGAGTACAATAGAGCAGTGTAATTGTATTGTTGAAAACTAAGAATGCAAGTAAATCATCAAATTGTGCAACCTCCTGAGAAGGAGAATCTGACTCTTATTTATAGGAAAAGAAGCTACTAACTAAACAAGGCGGTCAACTCCATGAATTGGGAGGATGCCACTTTAAGAAAAATAGAGAAAGTGGAGAGGTGGTTACACATGCATGGAATCTGGTTAGATGTGCTTTCCTCAACACAAATTTAGCACAACAATAATGCCTATTTCACTCAACAACAATAAAGATCATTTACAAGGTGGTTACAACTCGATTTGCATGAGGAATCTCCCACTGTTGATAGTCTTCCCTTCGTTGACCTTTGCATGCCCACTTTGTTAACCGTTATGGTGAATGACCAATTGGCAGAATCTTCTCGATTTAGTTACCTCAAATCATATCTACATGGCAATATTAGTACGCACAATAATCGCATATTTGTAGCTATCTTAAAGAACATTCATTAATCCACATGTATAATTAACACAAATAGTCCATATAACATGTTAATGTCATTAAATATTTGTAGAGATAAAATTAGGCCCAATGTTTATGATTTTGAGGAAATATCAACATTCAAACATCAAGGTTCATGACAATTTCAACAGATAGATCATAAATTCTACCAAAATTAAATCAAAAACTAGACTCATCAAACATGGAAGAATGATTATACAAATAGAAGAAGGTTTACGACACAAAAACCACACTTGTATCCAAGCACCAATAGGGGTGACAAGGGTCATCCAGTCACACATAATACGATCACGAGGGAACACATCACAAAACACACACACGAAAGATCAAGAAGAGGCCTCCTCCTAACATTGATCGACCAAGAGGTCATCTGCTTCCCACTCTAGATCATCTTAGGAGGAAGGAGGATGAGCCTGTAGTGGTGGGATGTTAAGAGGAGGAGAATTTGGCCCTCTCATAACAAGGGCTAAGGAAGAGGGCCCCACAAGGTCTTCTTTGTCGAGCTCTTGTGGAACTAGGGTTAGCGATTTTGTGAAGATTATTGATAAGGCCAAAACTTCATCCATAGAGTTAAACATGCACCCTACAAGAGCATCATGTTTAACTTTAATGGATGGGGCGAGTTGTTCCTGAGATTCATTGCTAGGTTCACTAAACAACTCGAGAGCAATGACGAACTCAAGGGAAGCCGGGACTAGTTCCATCACTAGGACAAAACAAGTCAACATGAGACCTCCTTGTGAAGAAGGTGGGCTCCTCTTACGTCTCCTATTGCTAGAAGGATCACACTCCACCTTTTGTTTCATCAGAGGAGATGAAATCCCCATAGACGAGGCTAGAGGTGTGGAGGAAGAGGAGGAAAGAACCGTAGTGTATATAACTAAGGTATTAGTCATATCCATGGGCTTTAGAAAAGGCTAGATATCCAACATCAAAGGCAACTCCACTGAAGGAGTGATGAACACCTATACCCCCTTGGGGTTAGGTGCATTCGCACTCGCATCGGAAGTGACGTGAAACTAGACAAAAGGGAATCAGAGGGAAGAAGAGAGGGAGACACTGCGGGAGGCCCTAAAGTAGGGGTGGTTGTCTCTTCCTCCTTCCTCTATGAGGTGGCTTGCTCAGCCAGGAGAGCCTTTCGCTAGTGCTTGTGCTCACATGCAAGATGGTTTCTACGACTCTTTGAGTTGGAGGCTAGAGGTTGCGAAGGAACAAAAAGCTCCTACTCGACCATGGGAACATCCACTGCAATCATCTCTAGCGGAGGACCAGATTCCTGTACGAGAGGAGGAGTAGGCTAAGGAGTAGTGGGGGGAGTCAAATCAAGTGCCTCAGTAGCAGGCTTCTTCCTATTCACTACTTTAGGAGTAGGAGAGGTAGGAGGCCATGGATCGAATTCCCTTCGGGAACATTTCTTTTTACCATATAAGTAATACCATGGTCTAGGGTATTCATTAGGAAGGTCTGAGATCTTGAGCTTGGGCCTGATCCAAGGAGGTATCATTAGACTCAGTGGATAACCTCCGGATTGACTCATCCAATACTCCTCCCAAGAAAGGGGATAGGACGAGGCAGTCTGAAAAAAGGCAACCTTCTCTTTTCCTTTACAGGAAGGAGAGGGAGCCAATGTGGACTTCTCCTCTCCCTTCTGGGAAGGGGGATTGGTCAGTGTAGGCTTCTCTTTCTCCTCTCAGGAAGAGGAGGTGACTAACTATTGTATCATAGGAAGGGTCAGTTTTGGTTGTCCCTTGCCCCGAGACTTATACTTTACATAATTCTTGCAAAGTAGGTCCATTCTCAGAGGAAGCAAACTAACTAGGGTGGGCCAAAAGTGATCCAATAGATATCCACCATGGGAAACCAAGGGTTGGTACCCAATGTCATGCACTACATGCACGACACCTTTGTGGGAAAATTTTAAACATTTTTTAACAATGGAGGTGATTTCATTCATGGAAGCCAGCTAGGATATGCCTAGCTTCAGCCTAAATAAATTCAACTCTGGAATAAATAAAAAACCGTGTCAACAACCCTAGTTCCAACTAGGACGAACAAAGTTATCAAGTCATATGGTTTGAGACACATATCATCGTGTGTATGGATGGTAGATTTTGTTTCTCTATAGTCTTCCCTTTGTAATGAATTTAATACTAATGTTTCTTTTGTAATGACATTCACAGGACTCACAGGGTCCACCAAGACCCCCATCACAATGTTAGCATTAAGGTGAGCGGGAATCTAGAGGGGAGAGGGCTTATTATTTAAGGGAAAATCTTGTGACATGAATGTTATGTCCAGAGAACTAGGTGCTAGTAGAGCAGTAGACATCACCATGACCATGTTAACATAGGCCTCAAGTTGAGTAATAGAATCAGTGGGATCAATAATCATGTTAGCAAAATGTGACAGAAACGGGTCTGTGTATATCTACAATTCACTATTAGCTCTCACCATTGATTTATTAGCATTTTGTTTACTCCCATTGAGAAAAATGGTACCATCCTTGATGCAATCTTGTATCTCATGACACAATTGCATACAACATTCGATATCATTTCCATTAAATCAATGGTATTGACAATAAGTGCTCCCATCATACCAACTAGGGTAAGGCCCGTTAAGAGGCTTAGGACTTGGCAAGGTTACGATCTTATCCTTCAACAACTTTTGTAAGATAGAAGAATAAGATTCTGATAACTTTGTGAAATTTCAGCTATGTCTGAGGCCATTGTCATTAGCAGTGACTACTACATTTGTAATAGCCTTTCCTTTTCTAGAGATTGATATGATGGATTTTCCCTCAGAATGGGAGTGCGAGGAGGATCCCCCAAACTAAACAATCATCTATTAGTACTTTTGTAGGGCCACACACAAATGTGAGAAAGAAGGGTACTTCATAAAAGCAAACTTCTCTTACCAAGGCCTTTGTAAGTTACCTATGAATACCTTTTGTACATCCAAATCAAGCAGCTGATACTAGATTTGTGAAAGGAGCACTTGATAGTGTGCTATGAAATCAGTGATTTTTTTGTTGTCTCCTTATTTACATCAAACAAGATCTGAGAAGGTCATTTTCAATCCAATGTTAGCTTGAAATTGTCTAAGGAATTGGTTTACAAGTTGGTCAAATGAGAAAATAGAATTGTCAAGCAAGGAACAATACCATTCTAGTGTTGTATCCTTGAGTGATTGATGGAATAGTTTTTCCATTAATGCATTGTGGTGGAAGAAATTTGTGCACAAGGCATTAAAGGTGGATACATGTGTTTAAAAATCTCCTTTACCACCATATTTTTCAAACTTAGGGATCTCCATTCCTTGAGGGAAGGGAGTGTTCAAAATTGCAACCGACAACGGGCTATGCCAGAAGAAGGGTTGAAAGATAGGTTGGGTAGAGGCTTGGGAGAGACTCACCAACTGGCTCTTCATCTTACCCATATTCTAAAGAAGAGGATTCAAAATAGGGTCATTCAAAGATAGAGGGCAAGAGGAACCTCCTCTAGAACCAGTACCAAAGCCAACTCCAAAATTGCCACCGGTGTGACCTCCACTAGAACCAATACCAAAGCCACTGCCACCGATAGGGCCTTCGTCGGAACCACCTCTGCTTTCGGAGCCACCACCATGACCTCCACTAGAACCACTTCCACCAGTACCACCTTCGCTGCCAAATCCACTACCACTACCAAAGCCTCCACTACTCATCCCACCAAAACCTCCACCACTAGAGGTGATAGGGGGTGAAGCTAAAGCCCAAGGGGACCATGTTTACTTTGATAGTTTTAGGTTTTTCAGAGATAGAAGGGATGCTGATAAAAGGGATTGCATCGGCCATGTACACAGATAATTGTCCTTCATAATCTTCAAAAGTGGCTCCTCGCATAACGCTAGGAGTGTTCGAAGGAGCACATGCTTTTGTCAAACTAGTAAGACACTAGAAGTTCTAAGCCTGTTCGATCATTTTTTATCATGTACTTTAATTCACTAATGACTTGAGCGGCCCTAGCCATCTTCGGATTCCTTTCCAAGTGATTTTATAAGGAACCCAACCCTTTACTAAAGGTAGAGACATATTCCAAAGGGATTTGAATAGCCTCATACTTGTCCACTGGCGATGGTGTAAGAGATGTAGGAGGAGTGGGGATGTGATCGGTCTCATTAGAGAACCCTACCTCACCCTTTGAAAACTACTCCTGCATGGCCACACTAATGGTGGGACCATAGAAAAGGCTTGTAGAGAAACTAGTTGTGACCTTTGTCCTTTCCATCAGGAGGTGTCGTACACTTCTCCTAACAATATACCCAAAAGTTTTGGACTAGGTTGTTATGCTTATAAACCATCACAAAACTTGGGAATACAATGGTCGTGAAGTACATGGGAGAGGTCTCAACACCAACAGATGAACAGATGTTAGTTCACATTGAGTTCACCAAAAATGTAAGAGAGGGGGACCGACCACGTTCAAGGCCCTAGGTCATAGAGGGCCAAGAGCAGAGGCTGCCCTAACTTACCTCAACTTAAAGGGGTGTTAGGAAATTCAAGACAATAATGATGAGGACTATAAGGTCCTTCAATCACTCTACAAACCCAAAATGTAGAATAGGGCTAGGCGAGCTAGTTTTCAGGTTCACCACTATGCCTCAAGAAGCTCTGTTCGAGGAGGAAAGTGCGGCCCTGGGATGACAGTGCGATGCACTAGTCTCTCAAGTGTGTTGGCGTTTGTACGACCATAAAACTAAAGAGATAAGGTTAAAGTTTGGAAAGAAAGCTAACAACCTAGCTAGCTACTACTAAAGGGCCAAAACAATGCTATGAAGTAAATGAAATATGCTTTAATATGATAAAGTAAAAACACAAGAGTTAGGGTGGCAAGAATGATCTCACAAAGGAATTCGTTCACCAAATAGCTCCAAGAAACATGTTAACCTATACACAAAGAAGAGGAAAATTGTTGGGTGGTTGTATAGGGGCCTACCTCAGTTAGACCCCCATTTAGATGTTTCCACCTCCACGGACAACCAAGAAAGCGAGTATGATCAAGAAAGTAATATAATAAAGAACACTAAAACACTACAAAACAATAAATGTGCTTACTCAACCAAGTAATAGAGGGGAGGAATGGGAAGCTTACCACCTCCATCAAGAGCACTCAAGGCTAATGGAGGAGATAATGAGAGTATTTGAGCCTCTGCTACAATGGTGTTGTCCCACACTTGCTCTACTAAAGTGATGGAGTGAAGTAATTGTTTCTATGGAGTGTAAAAGTGTTGCTAGAATGGAGACTAGAATGCTTGAAGATTGTTTGAAGGGATGCAAAAGAAGTTGTGAAGCATGTAGAAGGAGGGAATTTGAAGGAGAGATGAAGAAAATGACCATATTTGAGGCAATCAGACGAAGAGGGCATTACAAGTTGACTTCCAATGAGAAGTGTAATGCCTTTGTAGGCTCTAGTCGCAGGAATCTGCCAGGGATGTAAGTACGTCATGTGAACGTCTATGTGCCATGTGGGAATCCTCGACAAAAAATCCCCCATCGACGCGTAAAATAGGTTCCAAGTGGAATGAAGGAAGTAGGCTTATGTATAATTTATCCTTTGAATTTGGTTTTCTAAAGTGGAGAAAGGAAAAAAGGGGAATTTGCATAAGGGGTGCAAATTCACTCCTATAAACCTCAAATCCTTACCAGCATAGCAGCAAATCCTAGAGCAAAACCCGAAGCAAAAATAGAATACCTGTGGCCTTCCTTAATTATAATTTTCTCAATATCCTCAACATATGTAGCCAATAATCATCATTCATGACATCCATGACAACAACAACTAGTAGACAACCAATTAACCAGTTGACATAAATCACAACACCTTCATTCTTGCAATAATCTCCCCCTTTGTCATTGATGGCAACACGTGATGTGAAAAAATATCAAAGACAACACAACAAATCTAAAAACTCTTTCTCATGATTTTGCTTTCTCCCCCTTAGTAGATACTCTTCTCTAGATAAACTTTTTCACATGATACTCTTCTCCCCCTTTGACATCAATGGCAAAGGCAAAAGATGTTTTACATTGATTTCTTCCTTTGACATTAAAAACCTTATGAATACTGAATACTCCCCCTTAGGAGTGTACCCAACACAAGAAAACACAAGACACTAGCTACTCCCCCTAAGAGGTAGCCACCAAACATCAATCCAAAAGAAAGATAGATCCAAAGATCCACCAAACTGATGCATCTCCATATACATCTAGTTTAAGTAAGGAGGGACAATAACCCCTAACTTCCCCCAAAGATACTCAAAAGTATCTTGGGGAAGAGCCTTTGTAAATATGTCAACAACCTTATCCTTCATAGGTAGATACTCAAGCTTTACTTCATTTTCCATAATCTTTTCTCTCAAAAAGTGATACCTTATTGATATGTGTTTTGTCCTTGAGTGCATCACTAGATTCTTTGAAATGTTAATTGCACTTGTATTATCACAAAAGATAGAAATAGGATCATCATACATTACTATGGTGTCTTTAAATCTCTATCTCATAAATAACTCTTGTGTAAAACAAGATGTTGCAGCAATACACTCAACTTCTGCAATGGATAAAGAAACTGAATCTCGCTTTTTACTCAACCATGACACCAATCTGCAACCAAGAAAGAATGCACCACCATTTGTACTCTTTCTGTCATCAACATAGCCAGCCCAATTTGCATCTATATAAGCACTTAATGTAAAATTAGTATCCCTAAGATACCATAAGTCATAATCCAGAGTGTCATTCAAAAATCTAAATATCCTCTTAACAACAATAACATGTGTTTCTTTAGGGTCTTCTTGAAATCTAGCCACAAGACATGTTGCATGCATGATATCTGGTCTAGTAGCAGTTAAATATAACAAATCTTCAATCATAGATCTATACTTGCTCTAATTAGCCTTAGGTGAATCATCATCTTTCCTCAATTTGCAGCCAATCACCATAGGAGTGCATACGGGTTTGGAACCATCCATTCCAAACTTCTTCAACATTTCTCTTACATACTTTGACTATGAAATAAAAATCACTTTCTCTTTTTGATTAATTTTCATACCAAGAAATAAATTCATCTCACCAAACATAAAAATCTCAAACTCTTTTTGCATCTCTTCAACAAACATCTTACACATTGTTTTATTCCCTCCAAAGATAATTTCATCAACATATACAACCACTATCAAGATTTTGTCATTTTCAATTTTGAAGTACAAATTACTATTTGTCATGCCTCTATTAAAACATTGTTGAATCAAATACCTATCCAACCTCACATACCAATCTCTAGGATCTTGCTTCAATCCATATAAATCTTTCTTCAATCTATAAACCGTATTCGATTAATCTGACAACTGAAATCCTTTTGGTTGTTCCATGTACACTTCTTCTAACTCTCCATTTAGAAATGTAGACTTTAGATCCATCTAATAAACTTCAAAATCTTTATGAGCAAAAAAAGCTAAAAATATTTTGATAGCTTCTATCCTAGCCACCAGAGCAAAGGTTTCCTGAAAATCTATACCTTATACTTGTGAGTAACCCTTTCACACAATTCTTGCTTTATTTCTAACTACTTTTCCATTCTCATTCAACTTGTTTCTAAATACCCATTTTGATTCAATTATGTTCTTATCTACCGATCTAGGGACCAATTCCCAAGTCTGATTCTTCTTAATCTACATAAGTTCTTCTTCCATAGCTTTCATCCAATTCTCATCATTACATGCTTTAGTTACTGTCTTCAGTTCAACTTCATATAGTAAACACAAATTTATTTCACCAACAATAGCTTTGTTTCTTGTCATTACATCTTTCCTCTTGTCTCCAATGATTTGAATTTCTAAATGATCCTTTTGCACATATTTAGGTGTCTTTGGGGACACCACTAGAGCTTCTTCTTCTTCATCCTACTTATCATATTCTTGCTTCTCCTAATCTTCCACAACTTCTACTTCTACACAATCAGGTTCATCTGATACATATCCATCAACTTCAATTGAATTCTTCAATGCTTCATCCACCTTGACATTCATGCTCTCTACAATCATTCTCAACCTTTTATTAAAACATTTGTAAGTTTTTCTTCTAGTAGAATATCCAAGGAAGATACCTTCATCACATCTAGCATCAAACTTCCTTAAATTCCATTTATTCCATCTCATATAACATTTACTTCCAAACACCTTGAAATACCTGACAATAGGAATTCATCCACACTATAGCTCATAGGGGGTCTTAGTATTGTTATCTCTTCCTTGAACTTGATTGAACACATAAACAGTGTGAATAGCTTCTCTCTAGTAAAATTCTAGCAGACTAGCCTCTATAATCATTGATCTAGCAACTTCTTGAATTGTTCTATTCTTTCTTTCAACAACTCCATTTTGCTGAGGATTTCTAGGAGCAGATAACTGTCTTTTTATTCCATGAACTTCACAATACATGTTAAACTCATTGGAGTTGAATTCACCACCTCTTTCAAGCCTCAAACATTTTATTCTCAAATTTTCTTCATTCTCAACCATAGCCTTAAATGTCTTGAATCTATTTAATGCATCAAAATTCTCTCTAAGAAAAGTAACCCATGTATATCTAGAGTAATCATCAATCAAAAGCATAAAGTACCTTTCACCTTGTAGACTTTTCACTCTTGTAGGACCACAGAGATCTGTATGAATCAAATCTAATAGTTTGGTAGTAGATTGTTCTTTTAATCTAAAGTTGTTTCTAGCTTGCTTTCCAAACTAACAATTCCTACAAATGAAATTAATAGGATTTGTAATCCTTGGTAAATCTCTCACAACTTGTATTGACTGATTCTTGCCATATTATCAAAATTCATGCAAAACATTCTCCAGTGCCATAACCAACTGTCATTGATCTAAGTCATAAAGCAACGTCCATCAACACCCTTGAATTGATAAATATTTCCTTCAGATTTATTTCCTACAAAAATCACAGTTTTGGATCCTTTCCTAATTTCACAACTCTCATCTTCAAATACAAGATTATATCCTTTACTACACATATTTCCAACAATTAAGAGATTATGCCTCAAACCCTTAACATAGTAGACGTCATTAGTATTATGCTTGCCATCAAAACTTACTCAACCTATCCGACAAATCTTAGCACCACTATCATCTCCAAATTTAACTAAACCTCCATAATATTTTTGAAGTTTAACAAACTTAATCTTATGACCAGTCATGTGATGTGAACAACCACTATCAACAACCTAGTACTTTTCTTGTTTAGTATGTAGGGTAGAGATCATAGTATTTTCATCTTTCTCTGGAGGACTCTCATTCACCTATCCTTTAGTGTTAGCAAGATTAGATTCATCTTTTATAACCAAGAAAAAGATTTCATTATCATCAAAATCTCCATAATCAAACTCTTCATTAGAAATACCAACATCTCCATTTACATAATATGCTTTATTAATCACCTTCCCTTTGTTTTCTTTGCTCAACCTATGTTTATTCTTCTTAGCTCTTTTTGAACATCTCGAAGCATAATGACCCTATTTTTACTTATGAGATAAAATATAATTAATACATACTTCTATTGGAAGCTTGTTGGTGTTGTCTTTGATGTCAACCCCTAGCATTGGAGTTGTTATAAGCTTGGATTTGTTAGTGTTGTCAACACAATATTCTTGGTGTTTTCATTGTTATCAACTTTCCATATAGCTATGGAAATAACTGGAGTCTGCTTATGTTGATTAGATTTTGGTAGTATGGATGTGTTTTGGTTAATATGAAGTGTTTTATATGTTGTATATGTGTTCAAGAGGTGTTAGTAGTGTTGTAGTTGCAATTGGTTCACTTGGTTTCCAAGTGCTTTTGAGAAAATTTGAATAAAAGAGATTATAGTGTGACAAAGTGGTGTTCAGTGTTGTGCTCCAAATTTCTTCATGGTTGAAGTTATGCTTGTGTGGTTTGTATATGTTGATCAAAGGTGTTTATAGGTGTTATATCTAGAGTTGCAGGTTTTGGATTGTATGATAGTGATAGTTGTGTTCACTAGTGTGTGTGTCCATGAAGAAGGTTGTCTGGGAGAACTGAGATTGCTCTGCATTTCTTCGCATTAGAGTATCTTCTCTTGCATATTTGGGGAAGAGCTTATACTGTCTATAACTTCATTCCCTTAAGGTTTTAGGTGCTGAGGTGTTCCATGAAGTTGGTTAGTGATTTGGATGTCTATGCTAATGTGTTTGGTTGCACAAAATGATGGTGTTCTCAATTTCAAGTGGTTGTGGTAGAGTTAAAGAATATTCTAACAATGCTAGAATGTTCTAAGATGTTGTATGGATGTTTTAGATTTTTGTTATGTGGCCTATGAAATTTTCTTCAAACCTAGTTAAGCACGAACTTAATTGTTAAGGGCATTAATACAAGTTTGGCTGACTTGGCATGTTAGAGCTAATTGTGGAGGTGGTGTGTTGTTTGTGGAAGTGTGGAAAAGTGAAAGTGTTTGGTGTCAACCTATTTTGTAATTGCACATTTAAGGTGCATAGTCCACCTTGGAGAATGTTTTCAAGGTTGTGGATGGTATATAAGCAAGGTAAATCATTAGGGATGGGTGTAGATCCATAAGAGTGTGAAAGATGCAAATTTAATTAAGTGTGGTGATCTGAGTGTGACCTTAATGTCTATGACTTTGAAGTAGTAAGCAGAAGGGTCTACATATGTAGTGTACCTGAAGTTACTGAAGGTAGTGAGTTGGAGGTTGCGGATGGTTCAAAGTTGTTGTGGTGGATCTTCCTGTTGCTTTAAGATGGAGTTCTCTTTGTAACAGTTACTTTCTTTCTTCTTTCTAATTTGGTAGTGAGCCATTGGCAATGAGCCCTTGTTTATTTTTGGAAATGAGTCCTCTGGTAGTAAGCCTATTATATTCAATGTTGCAATTCATTTATATAGTGAGTTGATCCTCACCCTAGTTTTTCCCTTCTTGGGTTTTCCACATAAATTTGGTGTTCTATTGTGCATGGTGTTTTGATGTGTTGTTGTTTCACTTTTTACTTTCGTGCTAAATCCAATTAAGGGTTTAAGGGCTGATAAAGATCTAAATGTTAATGAGGGTTTTGATGTTTTAATGTACAATTGATTCACCCCCCTCTTAGTTGTCCTACACACCTAATAATTGCTATCAAAGAAAGGTTCCTTAGAAGAAGCTTAACTATTTGAGGTATATCTGGATGGCACATAGGAAGGAGGCTCCCTTATTTGATGGGATGATTTATGCATTTTGGAAAACTTGGATGGAAGGTTTCCTTATTTCCCAAGGGTTTGGAGTTTGGAAGTTAATTGAAGATGGATATGCAATTCCTACTAACAGTTCAACAATTGATTATGATATCAAGGCATATGAGAACAATGGAAAAACAAGGAAAGCTCTTTTGAGTGGTCTTGCTGATTCAGAGCTTGTGAACGTTATGGGCTACAAATCTGGAAGAACCTGGAAAGTATCTATGAAGGAGATGATAAGGTCAAGCAAGCAAAGATGAAAAATTTTAAGAATACATTTGCAACCAAAGGATTTATGAAGATGAAGATATTGCAAGCTACATGAATATATTGGATGAAGTTTTCAATTCCATAAATGGCCTCAATGGAAAATTAGAAGAAGACGAGGTAGTAAATAAGGTAATAATAACTCTTCCTAAATCTTAGCGTTCTAAAGTTTATATTGTTGAGGAAGCTCAGGATTTAGATCAATGAGATCAGTTGTTTGGTGCTTTAACTACTTTTGAATTGAGAGTGATTGGTCAAAATGATTCAAAAAAAGAGACTACTTTTAAAGCTATCAAAACTAAGAAGGATGATGAATTAAATCCAAATGAGCTTGATGAAATGGAAGCAAATTTTGTAAGATTGAAAAAGAGCATTGAAAAATACAGAGGTAAGTTACCTTTCAAATTTTTTAACTACGAAAAGATAGGTCATTATGCTCAAAGATGTCCAACCAAAGTTTCAAATGATAAATATAAGGATAATAAAGGTAAATATATCAAAAGAATTTATTGTGTTAATGAAGAGGTTAACATGTCTAATAATGAATTTGACTACTCAAACAATGAAAATTATGAATGCTTGTTCATGGATTTGAATGTTGGAACTAATTCTATTGACTCTGAAAGATGTACAAAGAAAATTGTCTCAAAAATAGGTCACAACATCAAAGGGACTATGTGACTACTTTTCATGTTATAGAGGAGAAAAACCATTGGATAATTGACAACGGATGCTCAAATCATATGAAAAGTGATAAGAGTAAGTTTGTTAAACTTGAGAAGTTTGAAGGTGGCCTTGTTAAGTTTGGTGATGATACATTTGCTAAGATATGTGGAAAAGGTTCAATTAGTTTTGATGGAAAGCATAACACAAATGATGTTCTTTATGTCAAGGGTCTCTGGCATAATCTTCTGAGTGTAGGATAAATGTGTAGCAAAGGATATAATCTTTTAGTTTAGGACGGTGCTTGTGAAATCAAAAAATAAAGATCTAAAACTATATTTGTTGCAGGAACAAGGACATATGGGAATGTTTATCAACTCAATGGTGCTAATGGTAAATGCTTTATGACTCAAATCAATAAAAGTTGGCTATGGAATAGAAGAATGTGTCACATAAATTTTGATAACCTAGCAAGGATCAACTCTACTCAAGCTGTGAGAGATCTGCCAAGAATTAAAAAGCCTGCCAATGTAGTTTGCAAGGAAAATCAAGTTGGGAAGCAAATAAGAAAGAGGTTTGATATCAAAGAATAATCTATCACATGACCTTTGGAATTGGTGCATACAAACCTATGTGGACCTACAAGAATTGGAAGCTTTCAAGGTGATAGGTATTTCACGTTGTTAATTGATCATTACTCTACAATGACTTGTGTAACTTTTCTCAAAGAAAAACTAGAAGCTCTGGACAAGTTTAAAGAATTTAAAGCTATGATTGAGAATGAAATGGATATGAAAATCAAGTTCTTAATGTTTAATAGAGGTGGAGAGTTCACCTCCAATGAGTTTAAAATTTTTTGTGAAGATCATGGGATAAAGAGGCATTTTTCAGCTCCTAGAACTTCTCAGCAAAATGGAGTTGTGGAAAGAAAGAATAGGATAGTTCAGGAAGCAGCAAGGAGAATGATGAAGAAAGCAAATCTATCAGATGTCTATTAGAGAGAAGCTATTCACACTACAGTATACATATTGAGTAGAGTAAAAGAAAGAGTAAACAGTTCAAATACTCCCTATGAACTATGGTATGAAAGAAATCCTACTGTTAAATATTCAGAGTGTTTGGAAGAAAATGTTATACTAGGAGAGATGAAAACTTGGGAAAGTTTGATGCAAGATCATATGAAGGAATCTTCATTGTATATTCTACAAGCAAGGCTTACCAGTGCTACAACAAGAGGCTAAAGAAGATAGTTGAAAGTGCGAGTGTCAAAGTAGATGAAGAACCACATAAAAGCTCAATACTGATAGAAGGATATAAATCTGACGAGTCCTCTTGCAGAGAAGAAGAAAAAGAAGAAGAGAAGGAAAAGGAGATGCAGGTTGAAGACAAAGATGCTCTAGAAAGGATTACTAAAACTCCTAAGTATGTGTAGAAGAATCATTTTGAAGATTAAATCATTGGTGATAAGAGCAGAGGCATGTTGACAAGAAGAAAACTTGCTATGACAAAAGAACAAGTAAATTTATGTCTACTTTCCAAAGTAGAGCCCAAGACAATGATTGGGGCATGTAAGGATGAGAATTGGACCAAAGCTATGGAAGAAGAATCAAACTTGGGAATTAGTCCCAAGACCAACAAAAAAGAATGTAATAGGAACTAAATGGGTATTCTGAAACAAGTTGAACAAGAATGGAGAAGTTGTTAGAAATAAGGCTAGACTTGTGTGTAAGGGCTACTCACAAGTGAAAGGAATAGATTTTGAGGAGACATTTTCTCTGATGGCAAGAATGGAGGCCATTAGGATTTTTTTGGCCTTTGCAACACATAAGGATTTCAAGGTCTATCAAATGGATGTGAAGTCCACTTTCTTGAATGGTGAGTTAGAAGAAGAGGTGTATATTGAATAACCAGAAGGTTTTCAGTTATCAGATAATCCTAATATCA
Source organism: Sequoia sempervirens (assembly GCA_007258455.2). NCBI lineage: Eukaryota > Viridiplantae > Streptophyta > Pinopsida > Cupressales > Cupressaceae > Sequoia > Sequoia sempervirens. The sequence goes on from VDFB02193867.1 coordinate 201,709,424, forward strand.
TTTGTAGATTGAAGAAGGCATTGTATGGACTCAAGCAAGCTCCCAAAGCTTGGTATGCAAGATTGGATAGGTACTTGTTGCAGTAGGGATTCAATATAGATACTACAGATAGTAATATTTACTTTAAAGTTGAGAAGGATCAAATCTTGATTGTGGTTGTGTATGTTGATGATATAATCTTTGGAAGAAATGAGACAATGTGCAAGAAGTTTGCAAAAGAGATGCAAAATTAATTTTAGATGTTAATGTTTGAGGAGATTTTTTTTTCCTTGGGCTACAAATTAGTCAAACAAAAAAAAACTAATATTCATATCATAGTCAAAATATGTCAAGGAAATGTTGAAAAGGTTTGGGATGAAAGACTCTAAACCGGTATGTACTCCTACAGTTACTGGTTGCAAGTTGAGCAAGAATGATGAATCTCCTAAGACTAATCAAAGCAAGTACAGGTCAATGATTGATAGACTACTATATCTACCTATTACTAGACCAGATATCATGCATGCAGTTTGTCTTGTGGCCAAATTTCAAGAAGATCCTAGAGAATCACATGTGGCAACAATAAATAGGATATTTAGATATTTGTAGGGCACTCCATATTGTGGTCTATGGTATCCAAAGGATACTGATTTCTTTTTAAGTGCCTATATTCATGCAAATTGGGTAAGTTGTGTGGATGAAAAAAGAAGTACAAGTGGAAGTGCTTTCTTTCTTGGAAGCAATTTGGTTTCTTGGTTAAGAAAAAAACAAGATTTAGTATCTTGGTAGAGTATATTACTGTGGCATCTTGTTGCACACATGTGTTGTGGATGAAGCAAACATTGAAGGATATCAGTTCTATATCATATAATGAACTTATTTCTATCTTTTGTGATAATACAAGTGCTATCAATATATCAAAGAATCCGATAATGCATTCAACAAAAAATTATATCTCAATTCGGTATCACTTTTTAAGAGAGAAGGTTGCAAAAAATAAGGTGAAGTTGGAGTATGTGCCTGCAAAGGATCAAGTTGTAGATATTTTTACTAAGGCTCTTCCTAAAGATACATTTAAGTATCTTTAGCAGAAGTTAGGGTTTATTTCCCCTCCTTTTCTCAACTAGATGCATAAGATTGTGCATTAGTTTGATGGAGCAATTCAAGATTTATTCTTTTGTTCTAGACTGATGAAGGCTACCTTTTAGGGGAAGTAGGTAGTAGCATTGTTGGTTGGTGAAGTCGGATGAAGCATATTTTGTGCCCCTAAAAGGGAGAGTGTAGAAAAGTAAGTGAAGTTGCTTGTCGGTGTTGCAATGGGTGTATGCAGATGTCAAAAGGAAAGATTCTATGTAGATGATGTGTCAAAGGGGGAGAGAAGGAGAGTTCAATATAGGAAAGAGAGTTTGATGAGCTTATGACCCTTTGCTATTAATGTTAAAGGGGGAGAGAGTTGGTTAAAAAACCATAGTTCAAAAGAGAATATGGCCTGAAGACCATAGGGGGAAAGAGTGTTCAAGAGCAAGATAATGAGAATATGAAGAGTGAGAGATGCCCTAGTTAGGAGTATTGCTTGTTGAAAAGTTACTATTGGTGTCCTCTTGTTGTTGATGGTTTTTTAGAACTAATGTTTCCATCAATGACAAAGGGGGATATTTTTGGAAGCTTGTTGGTGTTGGAGATTATTGGAGTTTGCTTGTGTTGATGAGATTGTTGGTAGTATGGATATGTTGTGTTTAATATAAAGTGTTTCAGATGTTGTAGATGTGTTCAAGAGGTGTTAATAGTGTTGTAGTTGCAGTTGGTTCACTTGGTTTCCAAGTGCTTTTGAGAAACTTTGAATAAAAGAGATTACAATGTGACAAAGCGGTGTTCAGTGTTGTGCTTTGCATTTATTCATGGGTGAAGTTATGCTTGTGTGGTTTAGATATATTGATTAGAGGTGTTCAAAGGTGTTACAATCAGAGTTTTAGGTTTTGGATCGTATGACAACAAAAGTTGTGCTCACTAATGTGTGTGTTTGTGAAGAAGATTGTCAGGGAGAAATGAGATTGCACCACATTTCTTTGCATTTCTCCACATTAAAGTATATTATCTTATGTATTTTGGGACAAGCTTATACCATCTATAACTTCCTTTCCTTGAGGTTTCAAGTTCTGAGGTGTTCCATGAATTTGGTTAGTGAGTTGAAAGTTTGTGCCAGTGTGTTTGGTTGCACAAAATGATGGTGTTCTTAGTTTCAGGTGGTTGTGGTAGAGCTGCAAAATATTTTGATGATGCTAGAATGTTCTAAGATGTTGTATGGATATTATGGAGTGTTGTTATGTGGTATATGAATTTGTCTTTAAATCTGATTAAGTTTGAACTTAATTGTCAAGGGCATTAATATAGGTTTGGCCAACTTGGTGTGTTGGTCCTAATTGCAAAAGCCAGTGTGTTGTTTATGGAAGCATGGTGAAGTGTGTTTTGGGTCCTAGTTAACCCATGGTGTGGTCATCCTTCACTTCTTTCCATCGTGAAGTGTTTGGTGCCGACCTATTTTGTAATTGCATGTTTGAGGTGCATAGTTGATCTTAGAGAATGTTTTCAAGGTTGTGTATGGTATATAAGCAAGGTAAATCATTGGAGATGGGTGTAGATCTATAGAAGATGTGTGAATTATGAAAATTTGATTAAGTGTGGTGATTTGAGTATGAGCTTAATTCCTATGACTTTGAAGTAGTGAGCAAAAGGGTCTACATTTGTAGTGTACCTAAAGTTACTGAAGGTAGTGAGTTGGAGGTTGCAAATGGTTCAAATTTATTATGATGGATCTTCTTGTTGCTTTGAGATGGAGTACTCTTTATAATAGTTCCTTTCTTTTTTCTTTCTAATTCAACAGTGAGCCCTCCGGTAGTGAGCCTATTGTATTCAGTGTTGTAATTCATTTATATAGTGAGCTAATCCTTAGTGTGGATTCCCTTTGTGTGTTTTCCATGTAAATTTGGTGTTCTATTGTGCATGGTGTTTTGATGTGTTGTTGTTTCACTTGTTTACTTTCATGCTAAATATGATTAAGGGTTTAAGGTCTAATAAAGATCTAAATTTCAATGAAGGTTTTTATGTTTTAATGGACAACTGATTCACCCCCCCTCTTAGTTGACTTGTGCATCTAAAAAATTCTTCTTTATCTTACAGATTACTATGAAGAGTTTATGAAAAAAGATAAATTTACACGATACCATCTAATAGGTTCATTACTTTTTATAGATGTGATATCCTTTTCGTGTCTAAATATTTACTTTAGATGCATGTTTATGAGTGATACATATTGTAAGATACATGACCGTTCTGGTATTCATGTACACCCAAAGCAAGTATAAAAAATAATGGTGAAATTTACATCTCCATATCATTTTCCATTTATTTTTTTACCATTTGAGAAGAATATCTTAATACATATACATATTAATAAATGGTGCAATCTTATGCAATCTTGGAATAATTCCCCTAGTCATTTTACCTATCCCTTGGCTACTTTTGTCTACACCTTATCCATAGACAATATATATTGTTACATTCATCTAAACCATGAGTTAATTATGCTCACTAGTACATTTATCCTAACAAATTCATTTATTATCCTGATCTAACCATTTTCATGTCGCTAGTCATTTCCATGGACAAAGGGTCAACTCCACAGTCATATATTTGACCCCTAAAGTTTAAAAAAAATGAATTCAAATGTAGTTGACTCCCACCCATTCTACTAGATGTTGAGAGCCAACTACTTGCAAACATTTGCATGATTTGATATTATGTGCTTGTATTTAAAGACACTCATTTACATCTATTTCACACACTCTAAATTTTGACCACTATTTCTCATCCAATAGCATTGAAAGAGAAATCAATAGCAAAGTACTTAAATTTGGTGCACTAAAATAAATACTCATATTCATTCTAAGGTATTGGTTGTTGTTTGCAAATATTTTACACACTTTTTTGGTGGGCGAGCTAGGAGAACATGCCCCCTTCCAATATTCTATATTCCTCTATATTTATTTCTAAATTCCTTTAGTTTTTAAAGAAAATAAAAAAGGTAGATAAAAAAAAGGTGAACCAGGCAAAGAAAAGACCATGACTATAGAACCATAAAAATTAAAGCTATGCAGTGGAAGGATGAATCCATATATGCAAAAAAGACCCTAAGGCATAAAATCAAACTAGACAAATATCATGTCTTGAATATATTTGAGGTATTATAAAGGTATAGAGGCATCAGTGACAATCAAATCCAAAATCTACAACATAGTAACATATCTCCAACTATTGATCTAAATACCCTTGTCCTCTTTATACTATGATTTAAATTAGCATTAATTACATAAATCCCACACTCATAACTCTTAATTATTAGTGTAGGATAATTTGTGACAAGGTGTGAGCATTTAATTTGATTAGCCTATACTAGGCTTAGATAAAAGGATATTTTCCTTTATAATAACATGTACACACATTAATCACAAAACACATTAGACATAACTTTAACTTGAGAAATTATGAGTTTTTTTTTTTAACCAACTTTTAACTCAACAATGGTGGATTCATTAGGGAAAGATCTACAGGGGAAAGTGCTGCAGGGCAATAGGGGCGATGTCCAGTGGGACAGACAGGAGGAATGTAGAAACCGTAATAGGAAGGGGTGGGGAGATGAAATGGAGTGGGAGGAACCAATGGACGTGTTTAGGGACAGGGTTAAAAATGGCAGAAATGCGTATGAAAACAATTATTCTTGGAATCAGTTTGGGTGTTACAGGCCACAGTGGGTGTGGGAGAAAGGTAGATGGGTTGATAAGTGTTATTCATTAAATGCTGGACAAAATAGGGCGAGCAGGTATAGGAATAACCTTTGGACGCAGGAAAATCCCAGATCTGGGAAGATGGTATATGATAAGGCTCCAACGTTTAAAAATGGGAGACAGGAGCCCCCATGGATATGGCCTTACCGTTATGGGTTTCTCAGGAAGCGTGGAGGGAGAGTGCGGGGTGCTAGACAGCCAGTAAATAGTGATAAATTTTGAAGTAAGTTGGCTGGTTGGGGTAGAGAAGAGACAAGCTTGAGTAGGGTGGAGACAAAGCATTGGCGGAGAAAGGATATGGGCGCGGGCAGGAAGGAAAAGCCTTTGCATATGAGCAGTGATAAAGGTGAGTCATCGATTGATCCTAAACCTGCTTTATGTTTGGAAATAGATACAGTTAAGGAAACTAGGAATTTACTGAAAGATATAGGATTGTTTATGAAATGGGGTGGGGGGCTTCCAAAGAAGCAGAAAGAAATCAAAAACTGGTGTATGGAGAAATGGGGTAGTAAGATAGTGGTTAGGGCAATGCAAAACAATTTTTATCTGGTTACTTTCCCCACTCAAACAGAAAAAACAAAGTAAGAAACTCAGGACCATTCTTTATGGAAGGAACACAAATGCATTTCTTTGACTAGAACCCAAATTTTGACACGGGAAAGCATGAAATTGTGGAAAGCTTCACTTGGATTCGACTGTACAACCTTCCATCAGAATTCTGGTCAGAAAATACATTGAAGGTAATTGGAAGGCATAGGGAGTTTAGTTTTGGATTAAAAGTTGGGAGAATGACGTAGGGAACCTGTTAGAATATGTATGGCGATCCGATGAGATGAGCTCCCAATAGAAATAGGCCTCGGGGCAGACCGATGGACAGCAGGCGGGGAAATAGTGAAGGGGACAAGCAGGCTGCAGGGTGTCGATTGGAGCATGAGGGAGGATGGCTGATGGAGTAGCATTGATGGTCTCAATATGTGTGGGGGAGGTGGGGATATGTGTAAACCAAAAAGTTGAGTGGGTATTCAAATGGGTCTTCCTCTCCGCGACTATGGAAAAAGAGGGCAGTGGATGATATATGGCCTCCAATGTAAGGCGGGGTTGTGGGACAGTGAGTTGGCAGTGGTGGAAACAACCCGGATGTGGTGATTATGGAAGGAACTCAAATTGTGCAGGGTGGCCCAGCAGAAGAGGTAGTGTTGGCACGGAATGAAGGGCAAAACATAGTGGACTGCTCACTTTTAGCAGGTGCCCTGGGTTTGAGTTTGGCAGAAGGTGGGGTAGTAGAGAGAAAAAAGGCTTTAGAAGTTGTGGCGCTTGGAGGGGACCCGGAATTAGAAGGGGTGTTTGAAGAAGAAAATAAAATCAGGCGGTTGGTAGTGGTGAAACAACTTAGGATGTAAGTGCTTCTGGGAGGAACTAAAATTGTCACGGTGTGTGAAGAGGTAGTGTTGTACCAGATTGAAGGAGCCAAAAACATAAGCAGATGCTCAGCTTCTAACGGTGCCACAGGTTTGAGTTAGTAGAAGGTGGGGTAGTAGAGAGAAAAAAAGCTACAAGTTGTGGCGCATGGAGGGACCGGATTTAGAAGGGTGCTTGTAGAAGAAAATAAGGAAAATCGAGGGAGATGGTAGTCAAGACCGAGATCTGACATGGATGGAAACAGGAGATCCCAAGAAGGCGATACGGAAGAAAGAGGTTTGGAGCAAATCTGAGTGACTATAAAACCCTAGAATGAGGCATTCCAAACAAAAAGGACGTAAATCCAATAAAGAAAAACTTGCCTTGGCTGGGCAAGCGAAAGGACAATCAAAACTAAGTCAAACAATCTTAAGAAATGGGAAGGAGTTGCCCCTTCCTGAGGAGTCATGAGGATCGTCAGCTGGAATGCTAGGGGCTTAAATGCCCCTAGCAAATGGCGCCTGTTTAGGTGTCAAATAGATTTGTATAAACCAGATATAGTCTTTGTGCAGGAAACAAAATGGAATAGGGTAGATCAGGAAAATAAGATGAGGTTTTGGAGAGGTTGGGAAGGGGTTTTCGTGGCTGCGGACGGAGCTTTGGGAGGTATAGGAGTAATTTGGAACCCCAATAAGGTAAGCTGCACACTTATGATGGATAACCAGTGTTGGATGTTAGTTTCGGTGGTGATTTCATTACAATTATGGGGTAAGTTGATAAATGTTTATGGGCGGTTACTTACGGCAGCAAAAAGAGATATCTGGAGGTTGTTAATGGACACCTTAAGTCAAATGAAGGCTGAACGGGTCGTGTTAGGTGGGGATTTCAATGCCACACTAAATAACGCAGAAAAATGTGGTGGTTTAAGTAATACAACTAGGGTACAAAAGGATTTTCAGGATTTTGTGGACAGTAATGAGTTAAGGGAAGTACAAACAAAAAATGGTATTTTCACCTGGACCAATAGAAGACAAGGCCACCATGGAATTGCCGAGAAGTTAGATAGGTTTATATTGTTGGGGAGAGAGTTGGAATCGAGAACGAACTTGTTAGAAGCCTCCATATTACCATTAAATTAAGATGCGATCATTTTAAGTTCAACTAACGTTTAAAGAATGATTTCAAGGAGGCTCACCCTTTCATTTTGAAAAAATGTGGATTCAGGATCTGGGATTATATGAGTTGATTTCTTAGTGGTGGGAAGAAATTCGGGCTGGAAAGCAATCTTATTTGTTCACTTTCCATAAAAAACTATCCAATATCAAAACCAAACTTTGAGTATGGAATAAGGAGCATTTCAAAGATATCTTTGAAGAAAGTGATAGGATAGAGGCGGAGCTTAGAAATCTAAATGAGAGAATTATTGAGAAAGGGATGGGAGTAGAAGAATTCATGAAAGAAAAAGAATTGAAGGCTGAACAAACAGAAATTTTGGCTAGATTGGAATGTCACTAGAGGCAGAAATCAAGGGAATTGTGGCTTCGTGAAGGAGATAAAAACAAAAAATACTTCCATAATACAACCTTAGTAAACAGAAGTAGAAATAGAATTGGAGAATTAGTGCGAGAAGATGGTTCAGTTATCCGAAATGGGGAAGAGATAAGTCAAGAAGCAGTCGGTTTTTTTGAAAATCTATTTACACAAGATGTTCAGCAGCAGGGGGTAGAGTGGAATGTTGTTCTGGGAAGAATCCCAAATTTAATATCAGAAAATGTTGACAAGGAATTGCTTAAACCAATTAGTATAAAAGAGGTAAAGAAAGTTGCGTTTCAACTGGGGGCAGAAAAGGCTCCAGGACCTGATGGCCTTCCAGCCCTTTTTTATCAAAAATTATGGGAGATAATCAAGGATGACTTGACTAAGGCTGTGGAAGAGTCAAGAAGAAAGACTTCAGTTTTGGGGGCAATTAATCATACCTTTATTGCACTAGTTCCTAAGAAAAAGGAAGCCAAAAATTTGGGGGATTATAGACCTATTTCTCTATGTAACACCCTTTACAAAATTATTGCAAAAACAATAGCAAATAAGCTGAAATTGGTAATTGACAAGTTAATTTCTGAGGAGCAGAGTAGTTTCATTCAAGGAAGGTCTATTGTAGAAGGTATTATAGTGGCACATGAGACCATACACATGGCTAGAAAAATTAGAACCCCAAGCATGATATTAAAACTAGATATTTTAAAGGCATATGATCATGTGGACAGACAATTTCTGGTTGAGATGCTGATCAGGTTTGGTTTTGACAGGAAATGGGTGGATTGGATCAGAAGTTGCATAGGATCTCCAAAATTCTTTGTTTTGGTAAATGGTGTAGCCCGGGGTTTCTTTAATTCTTCACGATGTATCAGACAAGCGGATCCTTTATCCCCATTCTTATTCATCATCTTGGCAGAGGCATTGGGAAGGAGTTTTAATCAGGCAAGGGTAGAAGGTTCATGGAAAAGAATCGAAGTCACTTATGGGGTTGAGCCAAGCACACATCAATAATTTGTAGACGACACTATTTTGTTTGGGCAAGCGTCAAGAACAGAGGCAAGGATAATCAAGAGCTTGTTGGATGATTATAGTAAAGCTTCAGGGCAGTCTATAAATTAGAGGAAGTCAGAAGTGTACTTTCTCAATGTACAACCAAGTCTACAAAGGGACCTTACCAGAATCTTAGGGGTAAGAGTGGCAGGCCTTCCAGGGAGGTTTCTAGGGATGCCATTGTTTGGTGGAGTTAATAAGAAGGGTTTTTGGGATAAGCTTGTTGATAGCTGCAAGAAGAAGATGGAATTATGGAAAGGAGGTGGCTTTCCTCGGCGGGAAAGATTGATAATGATCAAGGTAGTGTGACAATCGATCTACTCAATGGCATGTTTAAAGATTCTGGCAAGCATAGACGATCAACTCAACCAAATTATGCGGAAGTTCTTTTGGAATGGGACAAATGAAAATAATAAGGTTCCTTTGTTAGCTTGGGAAAAGATTTGCAGGCCTCAAAAAGCGGGTGGGGCTGGTTTAAGCAAATGAAAATTTATGAATTTGTTACAATAGGCCAGTGGTTTTGGATGATGCAAAATGTCCAGGCGTTGGGTCAGAATATTGAGAAGAAATGTCGCTTGGATAATCCGTCGGTATAATAAAGTAATCCACAGAGAATTGACCATTTGGAATTTCATCTGTGAGAGCAAAAATCTGGTATCTAAACATATCACTTGGGAAGTTCATAATGGGCAGAAGGCTTCGTTCTGGCATGACTCATGGAATGGTCATGCGAAATTGTGCAACAAACCGCAAATGGATGAGTTAAGGGAAGAAACCATCAGAAAGTGGGGGTCCAAGGTAAGCAACTATGGCAGTAGTGTCATAATAAATGGGTTGAGTAAGTGGATCTGGAAAGATCTAAGTGAAATCAATGCCCCGATAGAGCAAAAGAATGCCTTAAATACAGTGCTAAGGGAGAGATTCATTTTGGATATGGACAGTGAGGATGTTTTAAGGTGGTGTGCTTCTTCAGATGGTGAATACAAAGTAAAGATAGGCTATAAGATAAAAGAAAATGCAGAACCAGTCCATAGTTGGCCAATTCCCTTTTTCTGGGGAAAGGATGTTCTTCCAAAAGCGGGGGTGTTTTTGTGGCTTGCATTTCAAAATAAAGTCCTCACGCAGGACAGATTGGATTTGTTGGGTATCAAAGGCCCTAATAGGTGCATTCTGTGCAAGCAAAGTTTGGAAAATGTGGATCACCTTCTTCTTTCATGCCCGTATGCTGAGTACTGCTGGAAATCCATCATGGGCAAACTTGGATATCAATCTCCAGTCCCCCAAGGCCTAGGTACCTGGCTGTGCGCTTGGCCGAGAAAGCTAGATATGGGTGTCTTTAGTAGTATTTGGCAAATTATACCGTCCATGGTAAGCTGGGAAATATGGAAGGAAAGAAACAGAAGAATTTTTAGGGATCAAGCTATGGCCAGGGAAATGCTTTCGAAGAAAATCGAAGGATCAATAATAGAGCTAGTTAATGTGGCTGCAAGACGTAGTCCTATTTCCAAAAATATCTTCACAAACAGGGATGTCGAGCTTTCGAATAAGTTTAAAGGGTTGAGTATTCCAACAATGGCTGGAACACAGTGTATAGTACAAAAGGCTGAATTAAGGAGGAAGACAGTATGGCAAAAACCGGAGGAAGGTTGGACCAAAATAAACTTTGATGGGGCTTCTTGTGGCAATCCGGGCTTGGCAGGCATCGGGTGTGTAGCTAGAAATTCGGAAGGTGTGGTGGTCAGGCAGAAAGCAAAATTCATAGGTCAGGCTTCAAATAATGAGGCTGAGTTCAGGGCTGCGCTGTGTGGCTTGGAGTTGGGAAAGGAATTGGGTGTGTCTAAGATTCATTTGGAAGGTGATTCACTCATCATAGTAAATGCGATTAGATCCAATTCAATCCCTAATTGGCTTCTGCGGAGATGGCTGAGTCCAATTTCAAGATTGATTTCTTCTTTCATGGAGTTTCGGATCAGTCATATTTATCGGGAGGGGAACACCTTGGCGGATAAATTAGCTAAGGAGGCGGCAGCAAGTATGGAGGCTGGGCTGGGTTAGGTCTGCACTTAACAGAAATATAATGTATTTGTCGTGGTGGTTTAGTAAGTCAAGGCAAGTCTGGTGCCTTCTTCTTAGAAGAATCGAACGGGGTAATCATTGTAAATTGCATGTGGTGATTGCCAAAGGGAAAAAAAGAGCACTCGCATTTGTATTTGAACCAGTGCGGTGCTTTGCAGTTTATTCCTTTTAGATACAATAAAATATTCTTAGCATAATTTCGTTGGCTGTAATGTTTAGAGCCTGAGTAAGAAGTTGGACGTTGGACGTGCCTGAGATGGGGTGTGGTAGGGTAATAATTTGGTCGTGCCTGTCCATCTCAAGAAAGTATTTCCACAGGCACAGCGGTGGCGTCTTTGGTGGTGATCATTTGTCTGGTAAGGTAATCGCATTCTGTTGGCGAATGCGCCAGAGAATAAGAACTAGGAAATTCCATTAAGCAGGTTGGTAGAGTGCCTTAACAAATCTGCATTAAGTTGTTTTGATTAATGTTTTACGGTTATGGGGGATGGTGGGATGGTGAAGCAACTTTGTAATCCTTTTCTCTTGCAATAAAATGGCGCTGGCCTTACCCAACAATTAAACGATTAAAAAAAAAAAAAAACATGTACACACATTATTTATACTAATCTTTCCCTACTTTAGTTAGGTAACTTAGATTATTTGAATTGTGCATTTTTTTTTAAATGTGGATAAACCATATATTCACTTCATGTAGATGGACTTGAATCAAGTCTTAGTCATCATCTTAATCAACACCTTGATTGAATTTTTTATTCAACTTAATGCCAAATAATTAGATGGTTAATTTTATTAAACACATCCTACAAGTTAACTCTTAACCAACTTCAATCAAAATTATTCAATCATGATTTAATCTTGCTTAACCTATAAAATAAAAACCCATGTAGTTCAATCATAAAACTTCATCTATAATAATGTAGAACCAATTTGTTTATTTGTCAATTGTTATTGCATCATACAATTGGATTTTTAAGACTCTCTTCAATTATGTTTTATGTGTCCATGAGGCCCTTACACGATTTTAATTATTTAATTCAATATTGGATCAAAATTTACATGGTTCCACTAACCTCCTTTTGCTTATTGGTTGATTCTTCTTTCTTGTTCCTTTTTTTGGCAACATCTCTTCATTATCATACTTGCAAGTGCTTATGAGTTGTTAGATTATTAGTTTTGGGTAATTTCATATTTTTTTATCTAATAAGTTTGGAGCAAGATAGGCTTTACTATTACACAAGAAAGGTTTAAGATATATCATTGGAATTTTCGCTTCATCACAAGTGGAGTTTTTATGGTGATTGCATGATTTTTTCTATAATTTTATAGTAGATGACAATATTTTTTTGGATAGTACATTTCATAAAAATTGATGATATCTTTTGCTATCACTTAGTTAAAAATAAATATTTTGCATTAGAAAAATGATCAAAAAATACTTATAGAGTTGAAGCAAACACAAGTCTACATTGTATGCAATCAAACCCTTTTTTTCATCGTAATTATGTCTTAGATACCATTTTTAGTAGTATTCTAACCTTTTGTGTTCATAACACCTCTTTGTTTGTAGGTTCATTAGTTTTTTGTGGCACTTGGTTGTTTATGAGATATCTATTGCAAGTATGAGCAAGCTTGATGGTGTTGTCATTAATGTTGCCATTAATGTCAACACAGTTTAGATTGTACATGTATAGTTGAAATGCTTTTGAGATGTTGTGAGTACATGGAGCTATCTTTATGGTTTTGCAAATGTGTTGGTTTGATGAGTTTCCAAGTTCTTTTGAGAAAATTAATAAAGAAGATAATTCAAAGTGATGAATGTGTTCAGAGTGTGCTCTGGTACGTGCTCCACGTTTCTCCTGTGTTGATCCTATGCTTGTGTGGATTTGAAGGTTTGCTAATGGTGATCTTGTGGTGATATAACCTGAGTTCTAGCTTTTAGTGTGATGGTATGTGAAAGTTACGCTCACCAGTGTGTGAACTGTTATGGCAAAGTTGGTCTTTTGTGGACTACGAGAAATGTTTTTGCTCTGCAGTCCTTTGTTGTTCCATTTCAGATCTTTCAGATTTGGAATATGTCTTATAGTGGTGTTCTCTTGGTTCTAGCAAATATGTGTGTGGTTTGGTCATCCAAAAGTCATGTTTCTGAGTTGTATGTGTCTGCACATTCCAGATGAATTGATGGAAGAAGTTCAATGTTCAAAGATTGTTGCACTTGGTGCAATTGTATTTGAAGGAATTTGAGATGTGTTCTCATGCATAATGAAGTGTGTTGTGTCAACTATGTGTTATATTTTTGTTGGGAAGTGTGTACATCAATGTTCATTTATGTTTCCATTAGGTTTGGCTAACCTAGTGTTTACACTTCATTTGAAGAATTGAAATTTAATTAAGTGTGTGGTTGATCTGAGACATTATTTTTGGTCTTGGTTAAATATTTTTATTGGTCCACTCTTATTCCTTTCCACCATAGGAATGTTGAGTTGCCAACCTAATTTGAATTTTATGTAATGAAGTTTATGTGGCTAACCTTGGAGAAAGTTTATAAGGTTGAAGATGGTATAAATATAATTCGAATGGCGAAGATTTGAAAGAGTGATGCAAAGTGACGAAGTGAGCCACATATCATAAGAGAAGAAGTGTGTGTGAGTGAGTTGAGGTAGAAGTACTTCGTTGTGTTAGATTCTTAAAGGAAGTGAGTTGAAGGTTTCTGCAATCTCTTGATCAAGGCTGTGAATGTGTGTTAATTGTTGTGGTGGATCTTTTGTTCTCTTTTGTACCTGTAGGAAGTAATCCTCCCTGTTGGATAGTGAGTCCTTTTTGTAGGTAGTGAGCCTTTGTATTTGGACAATGGGTCCTCTTCTAGGAAGTGAGCCCTTGACAGTGAGCCTTTTTATTTGGTTTTATAATCTCTTTATATTGTGAGTTAATCCTCATCGTGGTATCAGAGCTTTGGTTCCTTAGTGTAGAGCTTAACCGCTTAAGGAAGATCTGATGGGGCATAAGTTGGTGATCCCTTTGTTTGATGGATTTGATTATAATGATTTGAAAGTGCAGATGAGAGGATATATTGTTTCTCTTGGTTACAAGATGTGGAAGGCTATTGAGATGAAGTACACTACTGTGGTGAATGGTCCTACTACTGCAGATCAAGTTTTTGCTTATGAAGAGAATGATAAAGAAAGGTATGCTATTTACAGTGCTTTATCTAAAATTGAGCGAACTAAGGTTCTTGCTATAGATATTGCTTATGATGTCTAGAAGAAGTTGGAAGAACTATATGAAGGAAATGAAAGCGTAAAGTTGAAAAGAAGCTGGAAACAAAGCAAAAATTTGAGAATTTGAAGATGGAAGAAGGTGAAGAGTTTACAAGATATTTCCAGAGGGTTGAGATGACAACAAATGAAGTTAAGAATCAAAGGGGAAAGCTAACAGATGAAGATATTATTGAAAATATCCTAATCAACCTACCAGATTGCTACAGTGATAAGATCTCAGTTGCTGAAGAGATGTATGATCCTACGAAGTATACTAAAGAATAGTTGTTCAGAACCTTGCAAGCATTTGAGATGAGAATGTTTAGGAAAGAAGAAAAGATAGAGATAGCATTTAATGCAATGAAGATTGAAGATGATTCAAAGAGTGATGGTTTTGATGAGTTGGAAGTGAACTTCACCAAGAATTTGAAGAAAGGTACTTGAAAGCATAAAGGTATGTTGCCCCTTAAATCTTTCAGTTGTGGTAATATTAGTCATTATGCTTCAAGATGTCCAAATAGAGCTATACATAAGAAGAAAAAGGATTATAAAGATAAGGGTAGAAAGGATAAGAAATACAAGAAGCTGTATTATGTTAAAGAAGAAGTTGAAATATCTGATGATGAATCTAAAAATGAGGTTGATATGTTAACCCTAGAAAATGTGTAAGAAAGAATGTCCCAGAGAAAAAAAAGGAATAAGATGGAAGGTACTTTGTTTACCGCCTTTCATGCAAGACAGGATGAAGACTACTGGGTGATTGATAGTGGATGTTCTAATCACATGACCAGAGATAAGAGTAAGTTCACTAAACTTGAAAAGTATGATGGTGGTTTAGTCATGTTTGGTGATGATTTCGGAGCTAAAATTTGTGGGAAAGGTTCAATTAGTTTTGATGGAGTACACAACACTGATGATGTATATTATGTGAAGGGTTTGAGGCACAACCTTTTGAGTGTTGGACAAATGTGTAGCAATGGTTTTAAACTTGTGTTTCAAAATAATACGTGTGAAATCAAAAAAGGATCTGAAAATGGAGATATGGTTGTTGTTGGAAGAACTCATGGAAACATCTATAAACTTAAGGGAGTTGATGGTCAATGCCTTGTATCTCGAGTTAGTGAAAGTTGGTTATGGCACTGGAGAATGGGATATGTAAACTTTGATAATTTGGTTGAAATCAATTCAAAAGAAATTGTCTGAGGTTTGCCTAGAATCATAAGGCTTGCTAATACTATTTGTAGAAGTTATCAGTTGGGGAAACAAACAAGATGTAGCTTTAAGGGAAAAGAGCACTCTACTACTAGAATGTTGGAATTAATTCACACTGATCTCTGTGGTCTGACTAGAATAGGAAGCCTGAATGGTGACAAATATTTCATGCTTCTTATTGATGATTTTTCTTGAATGACATGGGTTAATTTTCTTAGAGAGAAGGCTTAGGCTTTGGATAGGTTTAAAGTGTTCAAAGAAAGAGTGGAGAATGAAGTAAATTTGAAACTAAAATGTTTGAGATCTGATAGAGGTGGAGAATTCACTTCTATTGAGTTTAATACATTCTGTGAGCAGCATGGCATAAAGAGACAATTTTTTGCTCTGTGAACCCCTCAGCAAAATAGGGTAGTTAAGAGGAAAAATAGGATAGTACTGGAAGCTGCAAGAACCATGATGAAAAATTCAAATGTACCTAATGTGTACTAGAGAAAGGCGATAAACATTGTTGTTTATTTTCTTAATAGAGTCCAAATTAGAGGTAACAACACAAAGACTCCTTTTGAGTTATGGATTGGTAAGACTCCTACTGTGAAGTACTTCGTGGTATTTTAGAAGCAAATGTTACATTAAAAGAGATGATAAAAATATTGGAAAGTTTGATGCTAGATGTGATGAAGGAAATTTTCTTGGGTATTCTACTACTAGCAAAGCATATAGATGCTTCAATAAGAGGTTGAGGAAGATTGTTGAAAGTGCTAATGTGAAAGTTGATGAAGACATACACAAACCTATTGAGATAAGTGAAGTTGAACCTAATCATCCCATCTATGGACAAGTACTTGAGGAGAATAAGGAGAAGGAAGAAGAAGAGAAAGAAGAACAAACTGAAGAAGAAGAAGAGAATGAACTAAAACCTATTGTTAAGACTCCTAAGTATGTGTAGAAGACATCAAGAGGAACAAATAATTGGAGATAAGAGTGAAGGTGTGAAGATAAGAAGTAAAGTTGTAGCTGAGGTAAAATTGTGTTTACTCTCTAAAATTGAACCAAAGTTTGTGAGTGAAGCATGTGAAGATGAAAGTTGGATGAAAGCTATGAAAGAAGAGTTGCAACAAATAGAAAATAATTAGACATGGGAATTAGTTCCTAGACCCGTGAATAAGAATGTAATTGGTTCAAAATGGGTGTTTTGGAAAAAGCTGAATGAAAATGGAGAAGTTATAAGGAATAAGGAAAGACTTGTATGCAAGGGATATTCATAAATTGAAGGACTAGATTTTGAAGAAACATTTTCCCCTATAGCTAGAATGGAAGCTATTAGAATGTTTTTGGAATTTTCTACCCACTAAGATTTCAAAGTGTATCAGATGGATGTCAAGTCATCATTTCTGAATGGTGAATTGGAGGAAGAAGTGTACATGGAACAACCTAAAGGATTTCAGCTATCTAATAGACCGGATATGGTTTGTCAGTTGAAGAAGGCATTGTATGGATTGAAGCAAGCTCCCAAAGTTTGGTATGCAAGATTGGATAGATACTCGACAAAGAAAGGATTCAACAAAGGCTTTGTTGACAATAATTTGTACTTCAAAGTGCAAGGTAACAAAATGTCGATAGTAGTTGTATATGTTGATGCTATCATCTTTGGTGGAAATGAAGGCATGTGTAAAAGATTTGTTGAATAAATGCAAAAAGAATTTGAGATGTCCATGATTTGTGAGTTGAATTTATTTCTTGGTATTCAAGTGAATCAAATTGATAAAGGGATATTCATTTCACAATCTAAGTATGTAAAAGAGTTGTTGAAGAAGTTTGGTATGGATAACTCCAAACTGGTTAGTACTCCTATGGTAACCGAATGTAAGCTAAGCAAAGATGATGAATATGCTAAAACTATTTAGAATAAATACAGATCTATGATTGGTGGACTGCTATATCTTACCGCTACCAAATCAAATATTATGCATGCAGTATGTCTAGTTGCCAAATTTCAAGAAGATCCTAAAGAGGCACATGTTACAGTTGTGTTGTGACCTTTTCACACATTGCCCCATTCGAAATGGGGACCCCTAATTTTTGCTCCATTCTAGTCTTTTGGCTTTGGTTTTTGTCTGTCTATCTGTCTGTCTGTCTGTCTCTTTTCTATGGTCTACCTTTTAGGGGACGTACCCACCATTGAGTTTATATGTGAAATTTGGCCAAGTATAAGAATTAGGGTTTCCATCTTTCTGGTTAGTCCAATGTCAGACGAGGTGAATAAATTAAGATTTGAGACTAACATGATTGTCGGTATGCTTCCAGCAAGTTTCCACTAAAATTTCATCATATTTTGAACACTTACTATTTTTAGTAAGTGTCCAATTCAGGGCGTTCTCTCATCATTTTTCAAGTTTCGATCACTACACTACATCCAGAACGTGTCAAGCTACTTGTTTGCAAATTTTGAGCTAAAACAGACAACTTACTATTTTTAGCAGCTCAGCTTCCGGTGCAAATTCTAGGGCCTATATGCAGAGTTTTTCAACGCCTGTCTGGAGATTCCTTTTGGGTTTTTAGAAACATTTGCAATGGCATAACATGCAAAATGAGATCAGGACTTTTTCAGAAGTTGTCTTCCAAGGCTATTTTTAGGGTTTGCATGTCAGAGTTTTCTTTACATGTCTGATGATTCCTTATGGGTTTTTCAAGAGCTTCGCAATGATGTGACATGCAAAGAAGACGATCACTCATTCAGAAGCTTACTATTTTTAGCAGATGCACTAAGGCAACCACCTCCTAGCACTTCAAAATCATGAACTGATCGCAATGCAACAAAATCAAGAACAAACAGAGATCATTTGATATACATGCAAGATCAATTAGGGTTTCTAGCTTCAGGACCCAAAAGGAGGGATAAAA